>JAUELF010000001.1:2734088-2744505 GCA_031471495.1 Clinocardium nuttallii
TTGCGCCTCAATGGTGTATTGGTAGAGCTTCCGTCTTGGATACTGGAGGTTGCGCCTCAGTGGTGTATTGGTAGAGCGTCCGCCTCGGATGCTGGAGGTTGCGGGTACGATCCCCGGGCGGGTCATATCATATACCTTTACAATTATAGTAATGGCTGCCCTCTTGGGCGTTCAGGGTTACGGGGTTAGCATTGCGAATTACTAGCTAGTGTCAGGTAAAATGGACAAGTAGTAAGGAAACTTACCCAGGACACGTCGTGATATCACTGTTTGTCACTATTGTAGTTAGAGTTAGACGTATTGAAACGTATATTAATCGATCTTCGCTGGTATAGGGACATTGTGAACTGGTCCAAATAGGCGATATCTCTTCTTTTCACATTGTTGTTGTACCTGTCGTTATATATATATATATATATTTCAAACATCTCCAAGCGAAGATGTTGACGTCTGTTGAAGGCAAACTTATGAAAACATTACTTATATTTCGCCGCCAGGAACTTTGTAAATATGTATGTACGTTTATTTTCTCTGTTGCGTTACTGTCAGTCAGCAGTGTATGTGTGTATGTTTATTTTCTCTGTTGCGTTATTGTCAGTCAACAGTGTATGTATGTATGTTTAATTTCTCCGTTATGTAACTGGCAGTCAGCAGTGTATATATCATGGGATGGAAGCCTTAAAGAATTTGAATGAATAAACTTAAACTTATAACTGAAACAATGTTGACAGCTGCGTGAAACACGAACTAATCACTGCAAATGGGAAAAGAAAAACAACATTATGGCATCTATGTAATGTATTGCCCAGATCAGCCTGCGCTGTACGCGCAGTCTTATCCGGGCCGATACAGTCCGTCTCAGAGGAATAAATGTATAAAGTATTGATTGCTGAAACAGTAAATCAACATGAAGTGAAAGGTGTATGCCCGGGTTAGCCTGTGCGACATGCTTAGGCTGATCCGGGTCGATACTTAACGCAGAGTCCATAATGTTGGTTTTCTCGCGGGACGGCTCAAAGGGTTTGAGAAAGGTAAACCAGTCACACTTATCTACTGGGATTGCCAAGGCAATTCGTTCTGCTACTGTGACGGTTTGACAATAAATACTGTATTAATGTGCTGCAATGGTGATTCGCCATATTAGCCCGGAATAAACTCGAGCACATCACACATGGCGGAAAATTAAATCAGCCAAGTCCATAAGATATATCATTCCATTTCCGGGAGATGATATTGATAAGTGCCCGTCAATATGTCACGGTGCTGGCGGGACCGGTACTCCGCTCGGAAGCTATAACGACCTTGTTTGTATCGCTAGTCTTTTATATCTGTGGTTTCTATAGCCTGGAATCAGTCCATAGTATTATAAATATTTGTACGGTAGAAAGTTAACATTTGGAATTTGCGTAATATATCGATATAGATCAGCGTCCGTAGTCCGCGTCGGCTAATCCGGGTCGACACGTTCCGTCTAAGGTATAGAGGTATAGAGTATTGCTTCCTGAAACAGAAAATCCACTGGAGGCGAAAAATGTCTATCCGGGTTAGTCTGCGCGGCATGCTTTGGCTGATTCCGGTCGATACTTTACGCAGAATCCACATTGTTTGTGTTCTAGTAGAACGGCACAATTATATATATTTGTCCGGTAACAGCTTGGTTTAAGAAATCCTCTCCATATTCCTCTCATCTTTCATTTCTTCGTCTTCCTTTAGTTTGTCCTTTACATGACAATTTCTGTATTATAAAACAAACGGCATTATATACCAGATTGAAAGGAACTATAGATACAAGGCATACGATGTTTGAATTCATATTGTAAATGTATGCGATGTATATATTGTAACACGTGTTTGTATATCATGTATTAAATGTTAAAAAGGTTATGATATACTCGACTTATTTCAAAATATAATCAAAATATTGCATTTCTATAAAATCTCTTTCTACAGTACCTTTCCATTTATGTCTAAACATAAGAATCCATTCATTTAAGGTTCTGAAAGATATATATTCATAGTGTATTCCCATATTGGTGGTGTATTCTCATGTTGGTGGTGTATTCCCATATTGGTGGTGTATTCTCGAATTGGTGATATGTTCTCATTTTGATGATATGTTCTAACTAATATTGGAATGGTGGTATGTTCCCTTAATTAAGATGTGTTTATGTATTGGGGATGTGAATCCGTATTGGTGATGTGTTCCCGCATTGGTGATGTGTTCCCGCATTGCTGTAGTTTTCCAGCATTGGTAATGTTTTCCTGTATTGTTGATTTGTTCCCGTATTGGTGATATGTTTCAGAAATGATGATGTGGTCCCGTATATGTGATGTGTTCCCGTATCGGTGGCGTGTTTTCCGTATTGGTGATGTGTTCTCATATTGATATGTGTTCCCGTATTGGTGAAGTATGCCTGCACGTGGATGTGTTCCCGTTGGATGGTGTGTTTCCGTATCATTGGTGTGTTCACCGTTTTGTGGTGTTTTCCGGTATTAGTGATGTTTTCCCGTATTGGTGGTGTGTTCTGGTATGTGTGGTGTGTTCTCGTATTAGTGATGTGTTCCCATAATGGTGGTGTGTTATGGAATTGATAGTGTATTATTGTTCCTGTTTTGATGGTGTGTTTCTCAGTGGTTTATTTACAGCCATACCTCGTGACAGTATCCTAGTTATAATTTCTTAAACCCAAAAAAATCAAAGTGGAAGGATTTCAATATTCTTAACTGATACTCACCAATGAGATGCATACCATAGATAGTAATACATCGGTAAAAGAGTTACATACACATATACCTGTCATACAACCGTGTTATGGTAACATACTATAGTTCTATTTGTACAGTTTCTGGTTTATTCTGTCGATTTATGTGAAAGCATTGCTGAACAGATAGTGTGAAGTCTCTCTTGATAACCAGAGAAGTGGAAACTATATAAATAATGCATATATATTCAAAACCTGAAATATTCATCCAAAATCAAGAATGCACACATATAGTTCTCCTAAGAACAGTAAACATGTAAACGTCATATACACTATTACATTACAGTAGCTATCGTATGTTGTACTGTATTATATGTCAAAATACCCAGTATGCATGCATAAACACTGTGTTGGAATATAAAAGAATGGGCGGAGCTCTTTTCTATTAGTTTTATTACAGTAATGTATACAACAACTTATTTAGTTCTAACTTAAATATGATTGGTTTAACTAAAGGAACCCCATGACCTTAATTTCATCAAAGGTCGAATGCCAGTAAAGGATTCCATTACGCTTTGTTCTGTTTTACAGCCAATATAGATGAAGATTATATTGTTTGTCTATTCAAACCCACGTTACGCTATGTTAATTGACCCTAACTTTGTATGCCACCCATACAAATACCCTAGTTTATTGAAAACTGCTTGGCGAAGTGTAATAAATTATATTTTGAATTTCTAAAGAATGTAGATGCATAGATTAGAAACTGACAAATACCTGACGTCTAATGAAACAAATTTGGCGAGAGGAATATCTACTAATCTCTATTATGATTGGTTGGTACTGTGTAGGTTACACATGCGCAGAAACGCTGAAGACTCCAAAATATAACCTTGGTGACCTCCTAGATATATTTAAAAACATTGCTTGACAAACAAAATAACACTTTCTGTAATACTCCACACTCGAAGTGTTTTTCCCAACACAACACCAGTTATGAGATATTTCTATATTTCCATTCCAAACCAACACTACTAATAACACCCAACAAAATGTCATCATAACAAAATAAATCCGGCTAAAATATCACATATAATTAAAAGGTGTAATACGTAGGATAAATTTAAATAGACAAATACAGTTTTGTTGTTGAAGCTGTGTTAAAATATGAAAAAAGAAGAACAAATCAAATAATTTGAGTTTTCATTTGTATTGGCGTTCGATTTATATTATGCAATACAAGGTAACCACTGATATAATGTTTTGGTGAATATTAAATTTTCATAGCATATTCATCGACATGGAATTTATACCAACAAACAAGTTATTTTCTAATAAAATATTTAGTATTGTCGACGTAAATGTCTGTTGGCTCGCTTATTGTAAAATATCAGGCAGTATCAGTTAAGGTGTCTTCCTAGCTTTGTTTAAGGATTAAAAGAATAAATTCAAAATGTTATTGCATACAATATGGAAATGATTAAATCAACATATCCAACTAATTTATTTACATCGTTTAAACTATCGAATAATTAAAACTTCTTTAATGAACAATGGGATGACAATACACTACCATTACTCCGTTCCCACATACAACAAGGTTTGCAACAGCCGACTTTTAAATGAAGGCAAGCATATAAAACATCTCTATCAGTGAGTCTGAAATTATAAAAAAAGACGTTGGAGCAACAAATAAAATTGCTCATTATTATGATCAATTTCTCCTTTTGTCACAAAGTGTAAATTTCGTCTACCACAGACGACCCTTCATGCGTCTGCATGTGGGAAAGGGTAAAAACGTCAATGTAAGCGATACATGTTTGTTATTGTTAGAATATTTGGAATTCTAGTATTGCGGTTTTATTTTGTTTGTAAATTGAATTAAGAGATACGCCTTGCCTTTTTTGACCTGACAATTAAGGATAGACCCATCTATGTATATCATTATAACACAGAAACAATTAATCAGGAGATTAATGAAGTCAAACAAAGCTGATTCTCGTATCAGTAATCGAGTACCCGACCTTTTAACACGGCAAGTCATAGAATTTAATTTGTTAGGTCTAGATTTATTATTAATTATTTGATCGTTAGCGATCTATCACTGTTTTATCTTAGTTTGATTTACAAGAACAGCGACAAAGGTTAAAGAGTATGCCAGGTGTGCGGTATAGGTATTATGTGGAGTGTCTTTAATTATACTCATTAGGAGGACTGGGTGCCTTTAATTACCTCTTTTGTTTAAAACTATCTTTTTGAGTTTCTTAAGTCATTAAAGTTTAAATATAAAGCATACTGTAAAAGTTAGTAGTTTTAGTTCAAGATGAAAGCAAGTCAGAACTTCCTTATTTACTTACGCATGGCGATAAACGAAGTATTGAAGATGCCAATTAACTTGATTTAAAATTGTTTACAATTATGTTAACATATGAACATACGAAGTTCGAGTGAGGAAATAACAAGAAATGAAAAAAAAGGCACGGGGCAGTATGAAATGTAGCGGGAGAGTGTTAAAACAGTAAATATATTTACATGTACAAGGAAGAATACAGAGTACCCAATGTAATTCCAACATAGTTTACAGCATTGAACTAAATATTGAAAATAAATGCATTTTGTTACAATCATTTAGATCTACAACCAGATGTGTCTCCATTTGCTGAGTTAATATATTAATCACCTGCAGTATACTGTACCGCATATCTCAAATACCATAATGTTTTTTGTTTTTTTTCATTTGCTTATATATGTACGCCGGGTTATACAATACAATTTAGACAACCAAGTGTGCATAAATATATAACACTTTTGAATTGTAATATTTTTCAGTTTTAAACAATTTAGCTAAGTTTTAAATAAAAACTTTTCAGAAAATAAATTTTAAAATATGTCCATGTAAATATTCAAATATTCTTCACCATAGATTTTTATTTGTTTCAACATTTTTTGATATTTTTGTTTTTTCTCCTTATTTGTGTATATTGTTTTTATTTTTGTGATATTTTGTGTAACTATAGTTTGTAACGCATATAGCTGAATATGACGAGGAACACATGTTATTCAAGTCTAACTTTAAACGAATTGAATTGAATAAAAACGAAGCACACATTTATGCTTATTAAAATGTACTTGGATATTATATTGGACATATAAAACGATTAGGCTAATACGCTAAATATCAAAGATAGACATTTAACACAATGCTAAAACTGCCAATTTGTATTACTTTTGAGATATTTATATATGTCGCATAATTTTATAATATTTCTTATTTGATATATTATGGTGTAGCCTATACTTACGTGATGCATGATGACTTATTATTTCTGAACGTGATGACATTATAATGTTACCTGTGACTTCTAAACACAGTGACATATTACACGAATGAACGATTAAAAATTACAGATAAATCAATTCAAGGTAAGTTAAACATAACGCAAACATATAGGCATAAGGAATTGGGACAAAAACATAAGATAAAGATTTATGAGTATATTTTATTATTTTCAATAAAATTAACATTGTAATACAGAAATCCTCGATATCGTATACTCCGCAGAATTTTACAAATTATCATATATGTTTTCTCTCGAAACTTAAAACATGTTTTGGGTTTAAAGATGTTGCTTTCACATCAAAAGCTTTGGTATCCTATAAGGTATCCCAGCCCCAACCCTTTTTTATATACATATTCTGACTATATTATGCTATCTCTTTACTAAATGCTAAACTGGAATCTTACTTAAATTAATAATGATAATACATAATCATAATAATACACTTATCGTTATACTAGAAACCTAATCATAATAATACACTTATCGTTATACTATTATGATTTCATTTTTTGACATTTAGAGAATAATTTCATGTTTTTGTTTTAACTTGTAGCAAAATACAACAATTTGTCTTTTACTTTTAAAAGTAAGACCATCTGGTTTTTATACAACTTTCTAAAATACAACAAATCTGAATCAGGCGAGTTTGAAAGTACCTATGCACAACATGGAAAATATCTATAAATGAAAATAAACTTATTGAAAACTTTTAGAAAACAGTTGTTCCTTCATTATAAAAGCAATTTCTCCCGATGTAACATTATTTTAAAACGCCAGCAGTTGCATTTGGGTTCAGTTGCGTGTGCAAATTGGAAAGGGTTAAATCTGTTTTCATTACCTACAGATTACAGGCCTTACGCCTCACTTTAAAGAGATAGGCACACAATAGGTCCTTATCTAAAACTAACTGCTTGGTTCGGGCCTAATTGAAAATTATAAGATGTTCCTCAGACGGTCGGGTCTGCAAGCGTTCACCAATAATCAAACCCTCGTAAAGTCAGGATGAATTAAATCAGCCTGTGTTTAAAGGATGGGGACCTAGGATAATGATTAACTCTGCACAGAGGTCAATATTTATTACCATCCCAGGTTTATAAAACAAGTAAGACTTTGTCAAAAAGTGAAGACAGAATATCAGACCCGTTAAATCGAAACAAAGAGAAATTGTTTGTATTTAGATTGCACTACTACTTACTTTAATGCATCATACAATTATGGAGTTCACGATCAAGGTAAAAGGTATTGGTCTGAGAAAGCGAGCTGCACATTGTGCGTTTAAACGGGCAGAAGGAATTAATAATGGCATTATTACACACGAGATAACGATAACTTTCCACTCTGCTGTCCGATTTTACACTCTGTATTTAAATTCACATTTTCAGTTTAATTTCATTTAAATAAGCCGTCTACAAACAGGAGATAAATTATGGTTAACCGTTGTCCAAAGAGATAATTTCATCCTACAGAAAATGCGGGGCGAATCCTTGATTTTATACACACATATTAATGATAGGTCTTGCAATTTCGACAAACAGGTGGTCTCTATAGTGTTCATAAATTATCAAACTATTTAGTTTTAATGTCAAAATGACTTTAAACACGGTTTAGGCTTATTAATTTTATATGATTATTACAACCCGAGTGACATGTTGTTAAGGATTCACAGATTGACACATTAATGAGATCAGGTTTTGTATTTGACTTGTTAGTCTGAAATCAATCTGTACAGAATGAAAGACTGTCGACCTCCCACTGGCGTCATCATAGGATCGTCTTTAACAAGAGTTGTCACTTTAAGTGGTCATCTTTACAAAAAGAACATCTTCATATTCATTACCAAGACCATGGCTATCTGACCAGTTTTATCACAAAACTATTTTATAGTAGAGTGCCAGCCTTGAGATTAAAAGGTCCATGCAAACTGGTTAGACTTTAGAACAGCATTATGTACACTTAATTAATGAACAAGGTCACAATGGAACACAGGCTTAAATAGCTTAACTATAAATATAAATTTACGATGCACGAAAAAGATGCATGGTTAACGAATGTTCGGAATAAAAGTGGCGAATAAAACAATCGAAAATATATTAATATAAAAATATCGTATACCACAACCGTAAGGTTGTATTAATAAGTAAATGCATCATCGGTAAATGAACGTGTACATTTCATAATTAATCGAGGGACATTTAACGAACACCTCTACAGTTCTAGTTTCAGGGTTTTGCAGTTATTATTGAAAAGTTATCATGGTTAAATAAACAATATTACATTTGTTAAGAAATTGTATTTTATTGTATTGTTGTCCATGTTTTGTTTTTTAAAGAAGCAATATAATTAATTTATGTATTGCGCGCATGGTCAGAATTTGAATGGTCTAGAGTAAAATGACTTAAAAGTCATTTGAACCGTGGCTCGGGAAGACAAACAAAAAGTCATTTGAACCGTGGCTCGGGAAGACAAACAAAAAGGCATTTGAACCGTGGCTCGGGAAGACAAACAAAAAGTCATTTGAACCGTGGCTCGGGAAGACAAACAAAAAGGCATTGTAACCAATCCATATACTGATCAATGACTCCTACAAACCATATGCCTATATAAACAGAAATACTGATTTGCGTTCAACAGATAAATGAAGGTGTGTTATTTTGTGCTGATTTCCAATGGGCTGAAAACATAACATGTGCTGTCCCTTCAACAATAGATTGTTATCTCATTGGTGTATTCGTGTATCTCATATAATATCATACAACATACTCTATCACGTTAAAGTTTATACAACTTTGTTTCAAAATTAATTGTTTAAAAAATGCATTATTATGTACGTTTGAATATTTAAATTAAGATTTGGCTCGTAAATACCATCTCCACTTTGGCATACAAACAGTAATGGCGGAATAAAGTATTCTGTAAAAGTAACATTATGACATTTAATCAGTTGTTGAACAAATATATTATTAAATAAGTGTTTATTTGATAAACAAATTTTGGAAATATCAAATATATCTCAATTACTTTTATTTAATCAACGAAGAAAGTTAATGAATGCAAATTTAATATTTTACAATGGTCAATTTGATTCGAACGGTTATTTTAATTTTTTCAACGAGTTAGAACAAAGTAATCTCCTTAAAGATCTTTATTTCATTATCGATCTATCTCACTGTGAATAAATGTCATAGAAGTATTTAAAATTTGTTTAATTAAGGTTGAAAGTCTTTGTTTCTGAAGTTTGTAATTTCATCTTTCTAAAGTAATGTCAAAATAATTAGCCTTAAGTATATAGAATGGTCATGGGGTTATATGATTTATTGTTTTTAAAAAAGCACATGATATCTTTCACAGCTCATTAATGGATTGCTGCCAGAAACACAACAAAGATATAAGTCTTATTGAAACCCACTTGGTGAATTCCAAAGGAAGACAGCGGACATGGTCGAGGGTCAATATAAATTACAGAACTTGGCCTGCATTGCCAAATATAGGACATGGCTTAACCTCCAACCTTTTGCCAAAGACACGCATAACTTACATAAGATAGGTATTGGTAAGGAAAACACAGCTAGACACTTAAATCACATATTTGATAACAATACAGACTTTATTTATGGAGGTAACTGGTTGTGCAGTTGGGCATGCCAAATCACCCCCGTACTTGCATAAACTAACCTAGCACCCCCGTACTTGCATAAACTAACCTAGCACCCCCGTACTTGCATAAACTAACCTAGCATCCCCGTACTTGCATAAACTAACCTAGCACCCCAACAAAACCTGTCTCATCTGGACCTCTTTTCGAATATTGGACATGATTTAGACGTTGATTAAAATGTTTAATTGTTGCTAATAAAAACTGAAAAGCTGAAAATATCATATAATAACTAGTTGAAAATATCATATAATAACTAGCTGAACATATCATATAATAACTAGTGTCAGGCAGCCGTCTTTAGCACACAATAGGATTTCATTGCGACCACATTTAGAATATTTAGCTTCTTTTGATAATTGCCAAATACCATTACCGACTAGAGGTAAATTGTTGTTTCATGATAATTGCCAAATACCATTACCGACTAGAGGTAAATTGTTGTTTCATGTATGCCAAATACCATTACCGACTAGAGGTAAATTGTTGTTTCATGTATGTCAAATGACAGGTCTTTGTTAGCTTATTGTACACTTTACCTTTTTACCATGGTCAAACGTTATACAAGGTAGTAGTAGTAGTTCTTTATTGCCTCCATTAACGGAGAGTGTTACATACATACAATTTATACGAAAGACAAAACAATACAAACATAAAAAAGACATGTGACAAAATAGAACATTTAGTGAAATCAAACAATGCAGTATGCATATATCAGCTCA
>JAUELF010000001.1:2757089-2770304 GCA_031471495.1 Clinocardium nuttallii
AATGTTGGTTTTCTCGCGAGACGGCTCATATTCCTCTCCCTGATATACGTCATTGTTCAAAATGAGCACTTTCTCCCCTTTTCTCAATATTGTATCAAAATCAAGCTGCCATTTGCAGATATTTTGACTCGATTACTCGTATATGTTTAGAAGCAGACGATTTAAAATAATTATTTTCACTACGGAAAATGTGGTTACTGTATTTACATTATTTCAACAATTATGCCATCGTTTCTGCTTCGATTTCAAATGATAACCAAACATAAATGAGCCGTACCGCGCAGACTGATCCGGGCCGACACATTCCGTTTCAGGGGAATAGAGGTTTAGAGTAATTACTCCTGAAAGAGAAAATCAACAGCAGGCGTAAAGTGTCTATCCGGGTAATCATGGGCGGCATGCTTAGACTGATCAGGGTCGATACTTTACGCAGAGTCCATAATGTTGGTTTTCTCGCGGGACGGCTCAAATGCCAATACATTCCAAAGCGAATTGAATAGCCAACATGTATCACACCGAATAGTAAACATTTTTTCACTTTTTGTAAGATCCACAAAGTGGTCCGTGAATATTCGTTTAAAAGATTTGGATTAACCATTCTGTAACTAAATACGGGTAATTAGAGGCACCATGCACGCGTCCCGCGCTAATGGACTTACGTTAATTAAAGGGTACAGTTTTAAGTGGTTCATTCCGTCACGAGAAGAACAACGTTGCGTCTGAGATAAAAGGGGCCATCGTATGTCAATGCGTCACACAATTTCTATTAGCAGAAACGAAATGAAAATTTGGTATTGCTATTCTAGCTTTTAAACAGAACTGGTGTTTAGACGTTAACCATACATGTTTGACCATCGAATGTTTTGACAAAGTTGCGAATATTTATGAAAAGGTTTGAATACTTAACATAAATTATGGACATTTTCCCCCCTGAGTAAGCCAAAATACTGTTCAACTTCATAATAGAGGCAAAACAATATTATCTGTATTGGACAAAGCACTTAAAACTGATCACTTCACTGCATGTCAACTACACAGTGTCGCTTTACCCTTACCAACATACAAAATCTTCAGCAGACGAGTTTGAAAACACGAAGGAAAACTTATGGAAACTCTCTAGATATGAGAATATAATTACTGCATAGAATAGAAAGCATTAGAGAATGATTTCATTAGGGACTACTTCTCATTTTGTGACAATGTTTTTAAAATCGTCTATTACAAATGCGTCTAGATGTGTCTGTATGTACGAAAGGGGTTAACTATTTCAAGGATTTGATCCTTACTCTTAAAATAAAAACATGCTTCTTGTAGCGGTGAAATATCGTTTTCATTCACCTACACAAAATACGACTACATTTATTCCTATAATAAATCATCATAAATAACAAGCACGCTACAGGTAAAAATTCACCAAATAACATTCCTTCTTTGTTTCCATGTAAATAAACCAGTTTCAACCCTAAATTATCACATTTTCTAAGCGTTCTAAGGTAGAATATAGGTCCGTTTATATCCTTGGAAAGGGTTACGTCTAACTTTTCAAATAATCCGAAAATGGAGGTCATGTATTATGAAAGAGTGATTTCAACTCGCGATGATGGTTACCTTCATTTTGGACGAAATCGAGCTTGGACGAAACTTGTTTTTCACATACTATACTTATACTAAACAATATCAAATCAATCATTTCCAGTGCATCCTATACACATTTACATTGATTTAAACTCAATGTCATCTATTCATTGTATTCTGGTGAATGTTTACACTAATTTCTACGAAAAAACAGCTTTTGTTTAGGGATTATTGATTTGTGGATCAGCATGCCCGCGAATGTATTTGGCGTAATTTGACCTACATATCATTTGTAAGAAAATCAAAGTTGGCGTTTCAAAATACATCATTAGTCCTTATCGACACACAGTGCAGGTCATAAGCGACTTTTGTAAATATTGCAACATTGTCATCTTTAATTTAGATAGAACGGTTGAACGATACCGTTAATATTTTGAGTAGCACTAACATAATTGAAGCATAAAGTCCTTTCAATTTTCTTCAACCTAATGTTAAATATGGTCCGGACGTACAACCCAACTATGAACATGTCTGTTTAATATATCTGAGATTTAGTTGATTTTTATCCAGTTAATCGGACTAGTTTATCCGTCATACCATTTCTAGAGTCGTCTGATTTTGATACATCTCATTTAATTAACATCTGGTAAATAGAACAAAACTGATGTAGAAATGAGAACTGGACTTTCGTCTTTTCCCACAATGTTTTCAAATGTTGTTTGTCACAGAGTCGCCAGCAGTCGTTAGCAACAGGTACATGATTCAGACATTTGTTTGTGTTTTCAGGTGTGGTTTCAAAACAGACGTGCCAAATGGAGGAAGAAGGAAAATACGAGAAAGGGCCCCGGACGGCCCCCTCATAACGCACACCCACAAACGTGTAGTGGAGAACCCCTCCCTGATGACGAAGTGAAGAGGAGAGAGGAAGAGCGACTGGAGAGAAAAAGACGAAAACAGGACGAGAGAATGAAGAAACTGGAAGAGAAGAAGAAGATATTTAGCACATTGAAAGGTTTCAATTTGACTGTGAGTTCTAGTGAAGAAAACACTAATTCGGATGGCCTGGATAGTTTGGATAAAACTGATGGACTACAAGGTGTTGTGAATGAACCGTCTATACCAAACATTGGACCAGGAATAACTTACAGTACCACAACTAAAAAGAAGAATCCATTCAGTATTGATAGTCTATTAGAAATGTCAACAGCCAAAGGCAACGAAAACAGACATCATGACAATTCAGACAAAACATCAAACTCTAGTGAATATGTCGATAAAGGATCTGGTGTAAATTTAACAAAGGGTTCATGGCAAAACAAACAGACAGTTGATACACAATCCAATCTAATATCTGAATAATTCCTAATTTAATTCAGTGTGTTTGTTGTTTATCAAAACAGTGGGTAACATTTGGTGGTATTTCATTTATTTCTAGTAAATTGTTATTGATATGTGTCATCACCCAATATATACCATCGTCGAAGCCACAGTTTCATCAATCAACTGTTATCAGCACCTGGTGCCATGGTCTATGCTTTCCTGCTATATATGGTTTTCAGTTCAAACCCCTTTGTAATCGTTGAAACTGTTTAGTTATCAGACAAGTTTTATATTTTGATATAGAGGCATGTAATTTAGGTTATCCTTTTACAGACAAAGTGCGTTTAATTATGGCCTAAAATATACCATCAATGGTGTTTTGCTGGAATATGGCTTTTATTAAAAATGTACAAAAAAAGACGCTTCAAACCCGGATTTCTTTTAAGTTTTAACACTACATCAGATGTTGTACCTAATAAACAAAACTATTTAATCACGATATATTTGTTTAGCCACATACTTAAAATATTTTCTTATTTTACTTGACAAAAGTTAACGTCAACACCGTTTCTTTTACAATACATTTTACATTTAATCCACAAACCAGAACGTAAAATTAAATTGATACAAAACAACATTGCATATCTACGATGAATGTCATAATTTTGACGATCGAATCGAATTGCTGGCTGAAAAGTGAAGATGTACATTAAGTAATTTATCCAGTTTGAATGCTGTGTTGGTTGAACCGTTATACCACCCAACGATCGAGCCCAGGTACCTCAGTCGGTATTGACTTGGGCTGGCAATACAGTTATTGTTAGTTTGAACCCAAGCTCGTCCAACATTCTTTCCCACGTTTAACAAAAGTCAATTAGACAAGCATCACTCCTTTTCCGCAAACCGGCTTACAGTGAATGTTGTAAAACAAACGGTAGACTGTTGTGTGGAGCAATTGAGGAAACCGATGAGTAGGTGAACTGACTAACGTGAAATGCATGAAAAATAAATAGTTGAAGGTGACGTTAAACCTTGATCAATCAACCTAATTCCTGAAAATAATAAAACTCCCATTGATGTTTTATAATGACTTGGAATATGTTATGATATGTATTATTAAATAAGCATAGACTATAGACTAAGGTTCGAAATTAGGACTTAACTAGGTCATGTTAATTTAAGTCGAGAATATCATGATACGCCAGAGTTGTATAAAGTCGGAGAAGAGTAAATCTTGATATATTATATCTGATCAATGTCTTGACATAGTATTAATAAGATCACCAGAAAGGCATATACTTCAAATATCAAAAATGATGATATTCTCTCGGACACCAATATTGATATGGTATGTATGTATGAAGTGTTTCATTAGACGGGAAAGTGCAACGAGTGTTTTTTATATTAGTTGTTGTATATGTTACATGTTTCTTAATTTGCAGGGAATTATAATGGTCAATGAATGGTACATGTAATGAAGTACATGTAGGTATATTGTTATATAAACATAAAACTGTACAATACATACAAATAAAAGTTGTTTAAATAGTTAATGTTTGCCTTACCTTAAATGCTTCTTTTATGAAACAAATGAGGTTGTTTATCTGTCTCAGCACCAATGGCAATTTTGAAGTATTCGCAAACCATACGGACTGAAATAAATCAACATTGTTTGCCATTTATATTTACCTTTTTCCAAAATTCTTATTACACGCCCGATTCTGAACATGGAAAAATCAACTTAATGGAATTCGATGCTGAAAGAGCTACACATCAGATTACTGTCTGGAATATAGTCGGATCTTTTAACAAAACGAAGACGTTTTGATCGGAACCATTCAAAAAATGTTCAAAAAATGTTCTCAAATGGTAGCAAAACAATTCAATCCAATCAATCCTTTATTGGCAAATATAGACACAAATTGTTTATGGCCATTTACAAAGTGGAAGTAAAAATGAGGTACATTGCATTTCTTAACTAGGTGTGAGTTCGTTTGCAATGAATATCAAAAGCATATATTTAGTTACTAGGTGAATAGTACTGTCTTTCAACATTAAGTGCTTGCTCATATACAACTTACCTACAGCAGGCGAAGGTGCAGACATTTGAGGAGGTAAATGTGTATGACCTGGTTTGGTTTTAGATTGTCCAATCATACCGTGCACTTTATTGGATGCTTTGCCAATAGTTTATATTATTGCTTCTACAAATGAATACAAACAGTCCATTAAGTATTAAGATATCAAGCCTTATCATTTGCCACTCAGGAAACACGTTGCTACAACTTTAACTTTTGTAATATCTCTATACGTTATAATCAATGCCTACGTAAAGTTTCCTCTCTGTTATCATACATATGGAGAGTAATCCCTCCATTTTAATCGTTAACTCTATCAGTATTCACCATATGATTTTCAGATATTAGCAAGATGTGTTCAAGATATGAAAAAAAGGTAAATGTAGAGGATCCAACACAATTTTGGAACGTTGGTGTTCCATATAATCAGTCAGTTGACATTACCAAATCAATGGTAAAACGATGCATCGCGTATAGTATAAATAAGCATATGACTCGAATGGTTACATGTACGCACGTTCCTTTCTTACTGGAATGTGTATGGGTTGGGTACAAATAGCTGTAATATCAAAAGAAACTATTCAATCATCCATGGAATTTAATTTTATAAACGAAATTATAAATGAAACATTTAAGATGATTTAGTATAAAGTAAGGGCGTCATTAAAATTATAATGCATGTGATAATGTTCAGACCACCTGTATGAGGGGCTGCCTAAACCTATTGTAAACAAAGGTGAACTTGGTTTGTAAATTTGAATACAAGTTAAAGCATCATAATACTATTCAATGAAGTAAAGTTCTTCTTCCCCACCAGTCCTTATCAGCGGATAACAATTCCACTTTTGTCACATAATTTGTTAAACGTCGTGTTATATTTGTTTATATACCTGCAATGTGTGTATAACGGTGTCCACACACCAGCCTTTGCATTTTCAAAAACAGGTTTTTGTGTAATGTTCTGTTACAATGTCGTAATAAGCAACACACTGTGTGATTGTCTTTTCAAATTTGGTGAACCTGTTTGTTTAAAACATTCCATCTATAGCTAGAGTAAGTATAATCGCTGTTACTATAGAACCAATATATGAGCCGAAGTTTACGTTCGTTAAATTTGAAGATCATAGACAGACTATGCGGGTGCCTGCAGACTGTTCACAAATTATTTACAAAAGCTTGTTAGAAGAACTGTAGTGATCTTTCTTTTTTATCAACACCTAACAATAATTACTTGATTGATAAAGTTTTATCCCGTGTTTAAACGTTGGCACCAGTATCCAACACACCATTCTTTCTAGGCTAGTGACTACCTTCCAACATTTACAATGTTTTACATTTGTTGAAGGGTAAATTAGGACAACTCAACTCGATTCAAACACGCTTTAAAACAGCTCGCCCAAAACCATACGTTACTCGAAATTGACTTAATCTATAAGGCCATAGATTAATGACATATAATTTAGTTTAACACAGTTGAGTTGGTGTTACTTTTTTCCGCTGGTTGTACTTCTTTCCGCAAGTAACTCATTCTGTTCATTTCATTTCATATGTACTTAAATTGAATTAAACTAAATTCCAAAGTAATTCAAACTTAGTTGAAAGCGCATTTCGATTTAATTCAATTGAATTCAATTCACTCAATGTATCTCTCTAGTTGATGTTATGGTTGCAGCATAAGAAAATAAAGATACATGTATCGTTAATTATAAATTACACGTAATGCTATACGCCATACGTTGTTGTAAAACTTTAAATCATATTTGTTTTCAGCCAAAAAATGACGAAATGTCTACCTCGAAACTAGATCTGAACTTCATTTACTCTTCCAAAACGCATACATGACTTAGACAGGATTACAGACGGACACTATTACATTGCAAAGGTCGGTGGTCGGAGTCCTAAACGTCAACCCACACTGTATTGTCATTTAGTGCAGACTGGCCAATATAATGTACACACTGATGATGATCATTTACCCATACCCGGCTAAATACTGGTACCATATCCCTCGTATATCCATGGACTATTATGTTAGGCGTAAACATATGATCAATTAACGAGGCTGGTCATGGTAGTATTATTCGTTAATGTTGTATATAGACTTGCTTAGAATCTTACCCAAAATGATGGTGAAAGTAACGTATGGCAGCATAAGGGTTAAATCTAGTTCATGTATCATTGTGTATAACCTCGGTATGGATTGATGTAACTGCAGAAGCATAACGTATAATTTCTATAATTTGATTGTAACACTAGATTTATCAAAGGTTTATTCGTTGGTATCAGTTGCGTATAATGTAATTCAAATACATTCGTGTAAAATTATATGATTTATTCAAACGATAGTATTTATTGTAATAAATCATCATCACTCAATAAATGTTATATCAAATAATCGACATGTTACGCTTTGTCCTACATGTAAAATGTGAGAGAAAGAAATGTGCTTAGGTGTAGAAGTCTGATATAGCTATTCCATGGTACCGGATTCGAATACCGTGACAGTGTGATCAACCTTTGGTATGTTGGTATGACACAACCAATGCGAGTATCACGTAAAACAGAGACATTAAACGAACCGTCTCGTTAGAAAACCAAGAGTGGACTCTTCGTAAAATGTCGACCCTGATCCACCTAAGCAGGCCGCGCAGGTTATAATTCGGTCCGACACCTTTCACCTCCTGTGGATTTTCTGTTTCAGGAATCATTAGCCTATACATATATCCCCCTGAGACGGAATTTGTCGGCCCTGATCAGGACAAGGCAGGCTGATCTGGTCGATACATTTCGCAGATGCCATAGTGTTGGTTTTCTCGCGGGACGGCTCAAATGTGATAACAAACTGTTCTAACAACTTGTTTCACAGTCGATGTAAAATAAAGAAGTTTAAATTTGAGCCAACCAGTATCGTTGAAGTTACGAAGAACATCATATATTTTCGATGACTACGTTTCTTGAATGTCTAAACAATTTTGTAATTTCTAAAAACACTGTAGTAAATAATCGAAACGAATAAGTTGTTTTCTTTCTGTCAGTTGTTATTCGCTTTCTAACACTTGTGTGCATTTCTTCTGCAATATATTAAAGTAAACTACTCTTGGATTATATTGCTTTACTGTTACTGGAGTTGCGTTTCCAATTCAAAATATTTTATACAAAACGGATGTTTTTGAAATATATTAAAAATTGATTGCGATTTGAGAACATTGCATTTGTATTTTACAATGGGAAGTCTATGGCAATATTACATGCAAAGCAAATTGTTACCCGAATGCAGTTCTTTTCATATTAAACGATCTGTCGAAAAAGGCATTGTAAGCCAAAGAAATATGAATCGCATTAGCAAATTTGTGTCACAATCAGATTACCAAATAATTTAATCTAAGTCAAAATATAAGAGCATGACTACAAACAAATGAACCGTCCCGCGAGAAAACCAACATTATGGCATCTGCGTAATGTATCGACCAGATCAGCCTGCGCTATCCGCATTCCGTCTCCGAGGGATAGAGGTATAGAAAAATTATTCCCGAAATAGAAAATCCATAAGAGACGAACAGTGTCGGTGCGGGTAAACCTGCACGGCATGTTTAGACTGATCCGGGTCGATACTTTACGCAGAGTCCACAATGTTGCTTTTCTCTCTGGACTGCTCAAATGATCCCTACGTATATTTCTACCATAGAATGTTACAGAATTGCTAATATTCTACATAAACACTCTACATGTTACATGTAAATAAAGAAGTGTTGAGATAAATACGTGTTACATGTAAATAAAGAAGTGTTGAGGTAAAACATGTTACATGCCCTTCCATATTAATATTCATAGAGTTTCATTCGTCCGCTAGTTGATAAAATTGTATTTATTGATTGCCAATGAATTTAATATGTTAAACAACTAACAGCTTTCTTGTGAAAATAAAATAAAACAGCAACAGTCGAAAACAACTGTTACAAATGCAATTTGCCATTGTGATCATGCTTTTACAATCGCAAGATAACACTGTTCATCCCACCTTAACGGATCTTTCCTCATCAAGATGGACACAAATACAAGAGAGGAAAGGTAACACCTTTACAAAAAGAAGTCTGAGCAATTCTTCAGGAAAAGCAACCCTTGCATATTAAGGACAAAGATATGCTTGTGCATTTTTGCAATTTGATCGAAATTTACAATTTTGGTCAAAACATTCTTCTTTAGCTTACTGGCTGGGGCAAAGTACAAAACCAGATTAAAGTGTGCGAATCTACATCCTACGGTTTTATTTCGTAGAGCATAACTCAATTATAACATAGTCCAGAAGGACACTTTGCATCAGACATAGAAAGTTTTCGAAATACATTAAGGAATGTGTATGTTAAATGTTCACTGATGACTTTTTGAAAATATATTCCTTTAAGGTTCAAGACATTGGTATGAACACTAAAGCAAAACTATATAAACCATATGATGTAGATTAGAGTTAGATTGGGTATATATGTTGACTGGTCGAAATTAACATATGTTTATTTGTGTGTTGTCTGTGCTTTCTCATTACAAAACAAAGGCCCCTTGGGAGGTCTGGGTATGCTTTACTCTGCAACGTCTCTGGACAAAGTCGATATAAGTAGTAGTTGTAGTAGTAGTAGTAGTAGTAGTAGAAGTAGTAGTAGTAGTAGTAGTAGTAGTAGTATTAGTAGTAGTAGAAGTAGTAGTAGTAGTAGTAGAAGAAGTAGTATCATTAATAGTATTAACAGTAGTTGCCTTTAAGCCATTACATTGCAGAAACAAAAGACTATGCATTGAAACACATAACATTTTTCAAAACCTTGCAGAAACATAATGAAAGATTACAGTGTAGTTACAATAACAAAACAAATGCATTTTCCTTTCTACCAGTGAGCGTTCCGATGGCAACTATTCTTTAGTAAAACGAACCAGTTAACTTTATTTTTTGCATTACGCTAACATACCGGGAGATTAAAGCAGGAGACAAATATCATGTTATTCCAATAAATTCCTTGTAGTTAATTAATCATTCTATCGTTAAATGATTTGTCACCAAGAAAATGACGAGGGTCTCGAGTCAGATTAGAGACAAAACATTTCTCTATTAACTATAACAGATGGATAGACTCGTAATCATTATCTGATCTTAGAACTCCCCGTGGACATCGGACGCAGAGAATCAATGGATTATTTTCATTAAACTGTCAAATTGATTCTTACAAAGTTACAAAATATCACCCACTCGAGCATACAGGGACAGATCATTGTTTTAATTTTCAATCCAATGCTCATCAAGCGAACATCTCGCATAATCTCGATTTTCCAGTGAAAGCTCCCGAAAATCTCGCGAGACCGGAGATAAACAGCTGTTTGATTTGTGATGATAATTAATCTTTGTTTTCTTTCTAGAAGACTAAGACATTCTTGAAGGAAATCGAGACATTTCTTTAATTCATGTTCGAACAACATCCATAATGATTTGAGGTGGCTACCCTGACCCCCTCTATAGCACGGAAAGCCGACATATTATAACATCACTCAATCCAAATGATATCAAGAATAATAAACCTACTTTCCCCTAAATTTAATATTACTATATGCACAATGGTAAATGTTAAATAGCAAAAAATAACATTATCCAATGGTAAATCATCAACTAGAGGGTTTCAGATATAAAATGTTTGAGATAGTGTGAAGAAGGGCTCAAGCGTCAAAATGAATAGGAAATTAAATAGAGAGAGGGCTAATTCCCCAATCACAGATCGCCCATCAATCCAAGTGTCCCACGACGAGGGGAATTTGTCGTTAAATTGTGGAGTTCTGTTCCTTGGAGGAAAACGTCTTTAATATCATCTAAGAAATCTTTGAAGACAGACTATGGGTCAACTGAAAAGGTTTTAGACATTATAAATAATGCTTCTGTGTTTTCTTTATTTTCGTGTTGTTTTGGCTTGCAATAAAACCTTTTTATGCAAAACACCATTAAGCACAAGTAGAAGAAAATATCAAATATTTGCAAGTTAAAATGTATGTAAACATGTGTTGTTAAAGTATTTTATTGACATTTCACTAATTATCAAGTTTTTATTAAATAAATTAATTTTCTGACACAATCTGGATATTTTTCTAATGGAAACAGGAGTTGGAAATTTACAAAGAAAAATCGCTTTGTTAAATATTGAGCAATCAGTCAGGTAGATAATTGTCAGAACTGTTCAATGTGATACCGAACGTTATTACTCTAATATATTTTGAGAAACTAAACATTCTAACAAACGAATCGAGATTAACATGCATCATTCGAATCACCCAGTAAATGTATGTTTAATGTGAAGTCATGTTATTAAATTTCCCTTAAATAAAAACCTGACTTATGCACGGCACACACGTAGTTTATAACTCCAGGTACGATTCTGATGCATACCCGTTTATATTACGCGAACTTTATGAATTGGTATACAAGGTGAGTAAAACATATTTGATCATGTTTTAAATAGTTAACAACATTTCCTTCGGTTTGTACAATTAATGTAAGTTCTGAAATAATCATGGTTCGCATTCGATGCAGTTGTTCATAATGAAGATTTCAGTTGCCGGATGACACCTGATAACTTGTTATTCAAGAATATATAAGAAATTTAATTCAAATTAACGTATAATTTGGAAATGGATTTCACTGTGTGATGGTCTACTGGCGAGTATATCCTTTTTTCGAGCTGTTTGTGCAGACATGAATCGTTTTGCTTAAAAGGCGGACTATAGACGTACGATGTTTGTCATGTCATCTGGATTTATTGTTTTTCTACATCGGATATGTGTACTATCAGGGTGTTTTTGTTTACGTCTAATACTCTTCAGAAAAAATAATTGGAATTGTAAAGGCAGAAATAATAAGCATAGCAGAACACATTATGGAATATTTCATCGATCCTAACAAACACTGTATCGGCTTTCCAGCCGCGGCCTAAGTTATCTTCTCCGAAATAGTCGTGAAATATTAAAATACTTTTAAACATCTTAATCTATAATATCCATAACCATCAGGCATAAATCAAATTATACAAATTCATCTTTAACGTATGTGATTGATTTAATGTATTTTTAATATCGTTCATCATATGTAATCGGCCAAATTCATCTTTATTTGATTAAGAAGCCAACAGAAAGATCATTTGATTAGAAATTAAAAAGAAATCATTGAAAAACTGTTTAAATGAAATTAGGCTTCTACTTTGAACTTTTAAAACACATTTTAAAGATTACTCGTATTATTTAAATTAAAATCGTTACAATTAAATCGGAACCTGCCATGCTAACATGATGGACTTTCTTATTATTATACGAATAAGCCAATTAATATTCGTTTTGCAAGGATTTGTCAATACAGATAGGATATTCAGATGTGACAATACCTTAATTCAACAACGGAAGTAATGACATGAGTTATCATTTCTCATATTTAAATTCAACAGTGTTTTATTCTGAAACGCTAAAAGACATTAAAGTGTATTGTTTGCACGACTTGCGTGCCATAGTACTAACACGTTAAATGAACTATCGGCAAAATCATTTTAAATATTCAAATCCGACTGTCTGTACCTTGAATGGCCAATTGTGTAAAGAGTCATGTTTTCATTGTCAATGATATGAATCAATTTTTGCATAGAAGCATTAAAAAAAATCTGTTTTCTCTGTTAATCAAGTTGGATTTATGATCTGTTGTTTGAGCAATATTTTATATTCAACTATTAACAGCAGATACCGAATTGTAAAATGAAGCATTCTAGAACTGAGAAAAGACTAAGAGGAAACTGAGAGGAAACCGCTCATAAAAATACGGAAAATAACTATATGTATCACCCGTTCCCGTTAAATACATTGCTAAAAGATGTTGTTATTGACATATTTAAAAAAAGAACGCGGAATACAATATCTTAAATTACAATAAATTCTTGTCAAACAATACATATTTAAAATGAAATACGCCAATCAACTACCAACGAGCCATATGGTTATTAATTACTTTAATTCAAGATTAAAAGTAGAACAAGAATAGCCTTCCTACCAGTCAGAACATTTTAATAGTAAATGGAAAAAATCTTAAACCCTTGATTCATTTCTAAATAATTAGACCTGTAACATATTTTATCGAGCCTTAGATAGACACCTCTCCCCCTCTCTCTCTCTCTCTCTCTCTCTCTCTCTCTCTATATATATATATCTATCTATATATATATCTCTCTCTATCTCT
>JAUELF010000002.1:130838-142088 GCA_031471495.1 Clinocardium nuttallii
CGGACGGACGGACAGACGCCGGACAAAAAAAAGTAATCCCTAAGTGCCTACCATGCTACGCAGGGTGACACAAAAATATTGTGGAAAAAAGGAGAAACTGTTCAAAACACGGGTCTGCAACAACGATAAAATAAATTGCCGGCTAACTCACAGCAAGGAAAAAACTTAGAAAAACTCTGGTTCCACGTTGGCATATTATCGCAAAATGACGGGAGACACAAATAACAATATACTATATTATATCAATAAATGTCACTATAAGTTTTATTCACTGCCTTCTTACTGACTAAATATACTCTTCACTCTGCTTGATGATAATGATTTGTTGGATAGCAACATTATCTCTGCTAGGGTCTGCATGCGCTTTACTAGAAATAATAAGCGGTCTGTGCTTCACTTGAAATAATAAGCGTTGTCAAATTTTGTATGCTTGCATGAAGGACACAGGGTTGAACTAATTAAATTTCAATTACTAATGTAATTTATCATCACCTCTTTACATAATTATAAAGTTAGATATGTTACATGCAATCAAGTTTATGAATATTCTGTAAATAAGACTAAAGCAAATGTTGAAATAATATCCAGACAGTGTTTTCCCAAAGCAACGCTCAGTTACTTCTATGAAATCCAATCATTTTGTGGGTGGGAGGTAAACGCTAGACAATACTTCAGACAGCTGTAACAGCATGTCAATTTCATACACCCCAGTGTTTATCATCTTAATTCTTTCATAAATGACTGATAAGCATTTCAGGCTTTTGATAGCTTGTAAAAAAATCCAAGAGAAGCTCTTTGCAGCAGACAACTTTTGATATAACTTTGTCAATGTGGCAAAAGAAGAAATTGGGCAATCCTGAGCAATATCCCCTTTTGCCACAAGGATAATAAACTTACATTTTTAGTCTGAAGTTTACCAATATCTTAAAAATTAACCAGATTTTATCATCAGCTACAGTTTGGTTGTATGTGGAAAAGGGTAAATAAAGGCAAATTCTGGTACTGTCATGATGTTTCCCATCAAATTAGCAGTTAATTATCCATAACCTTTGGTTTGATAAATAACCCACAAACCATATAGCATTGGTTGTTAATTGTCCACAAGAAATTTCAGCCATGGACAATGCTTCACCTGGAAGCGTTGTTTTTTTCGATTCACCTTTTCAATAGATCCTGAGGGATGTATCTTACGTCATTGATAGAACTATCATTTCAATTAAATGTTTAATAATATTATCAATTTAATAATATTTTCAATTTAAGCAGTCGTTTTTATTGTTTACTTCATATGATATTTTAGAGTCATCTTGCTTTGAAAAAAACATTGAGAACACAGATTTTTGTCTGAAAATATTGAAGTTTGATTTTGATAGATTTGAAAACATTGTAGGTATACCGGTACATAAATATTATATAGAGAAAACATTTGCTTATTTTAAGTTATCCTTTTTCAACAAGGTTTCATCAAAAGTTATCTGTAAAAGGGAAAAGATTAAGACTCCGGGACAGCGGTTTCATTTTCTGTTGTTTTCAAGTTGCCAGTCAATGATAGCACTTACTTACAACACCCTATTTTGTTTCAACTGTCTGTCAGTCAGCTTAATTGGTTACTCAAGCCTGCATGCTAAATCTAGACTGAAAATGAACGACACCTTTCGGCCAATAAGTGTTAGTAGATTCTGTTCAGCAGTCACAAGAATAACAATAACGTGATACATGCTTTTTCAAGCAATGAATTCACAGTTTTACTTGCCATTGCAAATCTTAGTTAGCTGCCTCAGAGTCATAAAGCAGTTAATTTTGGAATTCTAAGGACTTTTGCCAACTCTTATATACATCACATAATTATTTAAATTCGAAGCTGAACTGAAACTATTGATGCCGACAACAGACCGCTATTTACAACACGACAAGAAATATGGAGTCTTCAAGATGAGCAATTTTTAATAATATTTTCTACTTTGTCTCAAAATGACAATATCAATTGTTTCCGGTTTCCTATATTTACATAAAGTAATTTCACTTTGGTAGAGTCTATTATTGTCTATTTGGTAATGGATTAACAAAGACACAAAAAATCACAGCAAATTATTCTCCAATGCTGACAGTAATTAGCACCCCTTAAATTAAGGAGAGGGGGAGAGGCGCTATGGTAAAATTTGCTCCTCATAAATTTTAGATTCCAGAGTTTAGTGAATAAACATGGATACATATCAAAAGTTCATGAAGACAAAGTACATTACAACAGAAATTCAGCTTACTCACTCCAGGAAAATCTTTCACAATTGAAATGGACCATAGCATTCATTGACTGTTGTAACTTAAATAATACGACAATTTCAGTCATCTCTAGAACACATCTAATGAAAAATGTAATAATGGGAAAATTCAGGAATTCAATAATTAAACTTTGATTTAGAGAGATTATAAACATATTGTCATAGATGTTTGCAGTCGTCTGCTGCAGATTTGATGTATGTGGGAAAGGGCTAAATCCACAAGCGGTTCATGCTGGACTTCGGACAATGCATGAACACTTACAAAACTGTGACAGCGGAAATAGGCCCGTTTTCAAAATTAAATTTTGGTAAAATTAATGTCACCTAAAGGTCAGCTTGCCACAAATAAAAAGGTTCAGAATTTCTTAATTCTTTTGTCAACTCAACTTTGAAAAATATAAAAAAGGCTTTAGAATATGATGGTCACTTGGTTATGCAATTTTTTAACCCCAACTTCTGAAGTGCTTCACTCCTTGTCTATTCTTTCATATTTCTTCCTTTTCCTCTCCGGCAAAGCAATGGCATTTTTAAAATGTAAAACTTTGAATGAGCAGTTTTTACCGATTGATATTCATATATATATATTGCGAGGTGTTATGCTTTATATGAATTAGTGGCACTTTTGCAACTCTCATTGTTTATATCCCTTCCAACATACAACATATCTACCACTGACAACATTGGCAACACGACCTCAAAATAATGTACATTGAGTGAGTATATTACCTCAATACAAAATTCCGCAACGCAGCTTCCCTGATGGTCCTTAATAAATGTGTTCAGGTCAAGTAAAACATAGACCTGTGCGGACATAGTGAGAAGACCAAGGGTGACTACTGAAAGGTTTTTGGATAACATGAGAAAATCAAATTTCTAGATGAGTGACTATGGCCCATAATTTAGTATGAAATGTTTGTTTGTGGTCTGTTTCATCTCAGACTGTCCAGAGTGTTACAATAACATTTAACCTTTTCCCATATACAACGAATCTGCAGCAGACAACTTTTTGGAAACTTTGTGGCAAACTAAAAGGATAAAATTGCACTTTTGAACAATTATTCCATTTGACATAATGTTTTTTAGACTCTTTGAAATAAATTTACCTTCATTACTCATAAAAGCTATTTTTCATGTTAGCCTTGGTGTTACAGACATTTCTGCAGCAGATTAGTTGTAATGTGGGGAAGGGCTTACTGTCTACTAAATATGATACTTTACTGTCAACTGCTTTGACACCATCTATGGAAAACTATTTTACAGTTTAAATACAGTGGTAATATTTATTTGTAACATTGTCGAAAATGCAGAAATGGGGTTAATGTTTGGAACATTTTTCTTTTTTTACCTACAATGTTTTCACAATTTTCCTGCTGTAATGGCATCAAATGTTGTCTGTATCCAAGGAAAGGGTTAACAATAACTTACACTTGATGTTTTGTGGTTTGTTTTAAAAAAAACAACATCTAAGTGGCACAGACTAAACAGTTAATTCTTTTTCTGAAAAACAGCCGACAATATTGGCTGAAGGATATTACATAAAACTGACTTTTTTAGCTCTTTTCCTTCAAGAAGATTAGATAATGGACACTAGGCAAGAGATGTCTTTGGAAAGTATTGAAAGACTAAAATGTCAAAATCAATACCTCTACCTCACTAACACACAGTGGTCAGTCACTCCAGGGTGGATCAAGGATCATTTAGATAAATTATAATTCAATGTCCACCTTATATTCAGTGTGTCAATAAAAAGGGAGAAAGTAACTGACTATATAACTATATTGTTGGTCAGCCCCATCCTTACTGGTACTACCTCTCATTGACCCAGGGTTAGGCCCAGGTGTTCTAAGGGGATAATATTCCTATTAAAAAAGATTTCACCCAATTTTTAATGTCCATAGACATATTTCAAGATCATTATTCAAGATAACTTTCGAGGAATGTCCATCTTCGGCTTAAATTTTCCATTCATTTCATTTTTAATGATCCCCCAGTAATAGCCACCCAGGGAAAGTTGTCCAAAATCGTTTGATTCAAGGAGCGTTATGTAACTGCCCTTGGGCTATTCATCATGGTCACCCAAAAGAAATGAAAGGATTTAATTTCATCTTTTTAAATTAATGGCCAAGGAAATATATCTAAACTGGTGTCTATAATGACACGATACGTCAAATCTGACATGATCACAATACGGTCTCGGGACAAAAAGTGTCCAGTTTGGACGCACAAAGGTCACCCATTTCAGTTTGATTACAGTGCCCCAAGGCATAAGCCGTAAAATATAATACATATATGCAACTTAAGACCCTTGGTAAATACCAAGATGCTGTTTAACGCTTTCCTTTCAAAGTAAAAAACAAAAATTCAAATCAAATTCAGTAAATGGTTATTGTTATCAAATTTAGCCAACAACAATTGCCTTATTAAGGTCATATCATAAAATATTCAGTAATATAGAATGTTTTTAACAGCCATTTACCTGCATGGTGCATCAATTTTACTGCTTAAAAACATCTGAAGATACTTTGAGAGAAATACATAGAGATGCATGCAGAATTGTAATTTTCAGGAAAAGGAGATTTTGCTCATAGTGAGAAATCTCTTCCTTACTTACTGAAGCATCAACATTTATTATGAAAGGGTTTGGGGAAGATTAAGAGTTTCTGACCACCACTTGGGTTCACTTTTGTTATGTTGGTCGACACTTCAATTATGCAATGAAAATGAAACAAATTCGAATTATGTAGTTCTCCCACAATTCCAAGATTCTTAAACTTCCTGTTAGGTTTGAATACAGGCTTCATTAGTGGGTCTAATCTATTTTCTGCTCTCATCTTATCTTTTTATTTGCTAGAAAATTTGATCAAATTTGTATCATCAACTGCTTATCAGGGAAGACGACAGGTTTAACAGGAATATTTCCCTTTGATATGACGTGAACCATGACCATGACCTTCGTAACCGATGGTAACCACCATCTCAACCCATTCTTGTTTTCAAAAGTTGTCTGTATGTTGGAAAGTGCTAATATCAGTGTTTCCATAGCATTGGAACATAATATGTCATGATAAAATGATCCAGTTATTATTATCATTATCATGCAAAATATAGAATTTGTATGCAGAGTTAAACTAACTTGGGGGATTATATATACCCGCAAATTCTATCTTTTTTATTATCAGATGGTGTTTAACGCTCGTCTTACTACAATTATTATTATTTAATCCTTTCCTTCATATGACAATTCTGAAGCAGACGACTTTGAACATGTTTGTTAAAAAATGGAAAATCTCTAAAATTGAATGGATGACATGCAATTTCTTCTTTTGTCACTATGTTTTCAAAAGGCGGTCTGCTGCAGAGGCATCAGAAAGCGTTTATATGAGGGAAAGGGTTAATTAAAGGCTCTGACAAGATTCTGGAGATTCTTAATTTTCAAATAAACAAGGCCTTAACCATTTCCCACATACAACAGAAACTTTTGAAAACATTGTGACAAAAAGAGAAATTACTCATAATGAGCAATTATCCTTTTATCACAATGTTTTCGACTTGATTCAATAGCTCATTACTCCTTCTTCCACAATGTTTCCAACAATAATAGAATCATGCATTCAAAGAGATTTCTGACATTTTTATCATCCAGATGTTTTCAAAGTCAACTACTGCAAGTGAGAAAAAGATCAATTAGCATGCAATGGCTTCAAATATAAATGTAAAGGACTGCAAACAAAACATGCCCATCAAGGTAGAAAATCTTTCTTAATTTAGCCATCCAAAATTTCAGTTTAAATTACCAACACCAAGTTGAATGGACCACTGTTTTAATAGAATAATCCCATAATTAAAACCTAGGACCAGTCCATATTGAACAATTAAATCAGCTGAAATGGTGCTGTAGTTTGCCGTTTTAATTAATTTTGCCATTACAAATTGTAACATATTTGCATTTTGTTAATTTTTTGCTATTTAAGTTTAGAGGCATTCTATGCCAATCTTTAAGAAGTTAATTATTCCTAATTTACATTTAAGAGCAGAGTTTTCTCTATTTTATGAGAGACCAGAGCCGGAAGCAGGGCAGTACGATTTAATTTACTCGAAAAATGTAACACCAACCTACACTAAAATTTTATTTAAAGATTTTTTGAAGACGTTCATCAATATTAATCCTTTCGCGTTAATTAGAAAAATACCAATTAAGCTCTCCTCCCTTATCCCTTATGCATTTGTAATAAAATGATCACACTAGTGATAATTTTTTGGTAACAATTGCCATTTTGTGTCTAATAAAGAGGCGTACTAATGAAGTTGTGTGTGTGAAAATTACGGTAAAAATGTCCCTAAACTTTTGCAGGGACATAACTCTAGTGCTGTCAGATATAAAATCAAATTTAGTCAATTTCTCGGGCCGTTAATTGGCCACTAATTCTCTCTCTGTGAATAGTTTCACTAATCGTATTTTCGAAAGAAGTAAATTGATAAAACTACTTTCTTCAATTCTGCCTTATTTAAAATAATGCTTAATGAAATTAACCCTTATAATTTCAATCACCGACGGCAAAAATAATCTGGTTTTTTTTTTGTACGAAATTGAATTCCTACATACTATCATTCTTGCTCTGTGAAATGCTTTCACACTTTGCAGTAAAATCTTTCTAACTTTTAACCCTTTCCCTCATACGACAATACTGCAGCAGACGATTTTGAACGTATTTTGTCAAAAAATAGAAAATCTCTATAATTGAATGGATAACCTATGACTAAAAGTGGAAAACATTCCACTTCGTTTTGAGCAATTTCTTCTTTTGTCACTATGTTTTTCAAAAAGTCATCTGCTGCAGAGGCGTCAGTAAGCGTTTATATGAGGGAAAGGGTTAAGGTGATGAATACAAAAAACATATTATTATACTGGTAAAAACATCAGTTATATCACAGTGCTTCCTGGTTAAGTTACCAGTTACTGGTCCAATTTATCCTGACACAAGCAAGTCAGTCATATTATACTAAACCAAAAGTCCTGAGCACCATTGCAAGGAGGTAAAGTCATTACATTACTATCACTTTCAAAGCCTTTTGCAATGTAGACCCTGTCAGGATCGAAACCCCTACATCCATCCCTTAAGGCAGATGCTCTAACTACTATCCAATCGAAATAGTTCGCTTATAACGCTGATCTTAATCTACACACTGTTATAAATAACAATAATTTGTTGACTTTATGCAAAATGGATGTAACAATATTGTTGCAATCGTTTTGCATTAGGCCTTGTTGGTTTTTCCTGGAGCATATACCAGGATCTCATGTAAAGGGAAAATTATAGACACTGTAGTTTCTTACAAAACATGTTTGTTAAATATTACACTTTGAGGTACTATAAACAATTACTACCCAGAGAGAAAAACGAAATTAAAAACTTATTATTTGTTAGAAATCAAATTTATAAACCAATTTCTACCGGGCAAGTCAATTATATTCTACGTATAGATGCGCTAGAATTAGAATGTCAATAGAGATGATTGTAGAAGGTTGAGGAATTAGGTATTTATTAAGTTATGATAAGGCATAGATATAGAATTTACAAACACTGATGAAATTTATGAAGACAAACAAGATTTTTTATCCAATTAGGAAAGAAAACTTGTCAATAATGTTTCCCTTTAATTTCGCCTTATTAGGTTAACCTACAGTGACATTCAGTTCCCTTCATCATTCTATCTATTCTGAATAGATATAATATTACCTTAGATCCTCTACAAAGTCCGGGAGGTTTCTTTTTTTTAAAATGATATTTTGGCTTTTTTGGTTGGGTTTTTACGCCATTTTCAGCAATCTTTCAGTTATAAACCGGCAACAGTTCACTTTTTTGTGATCCTTTATTAACAAGGCTAGAAAAAGAACCTTGCACTCCACTTATAATAGCGCAACGACTGGGAACTGGACACGGGACGCCCGGCATGCAGTTCCAAATCCCTGACATCTGAATTGAGAGCCTTTGCAAAAAAGTGTTATGTCTTGAAACTTGGTAAACATATTGGTTTAATATTAATATTGATAAGGATACATGGTTGGAAAAGGAGAAATTGCCATTATTGTCTTTATCAGGGTTGATAGATTTGAATTCTATGTGTCTTTTTAAATGTCAACCATTATACCGTAAGCAGAGGGCGTTACTCGCTGCCACATCTGCAGCAGACAGCTATGGAGATCGAAACACTGAGAAAAGGAGAATATAAGAATGAACAAATGTCAACTTGATGTTACTAAGTTAAAGATATTTTGCATAAAGCCGACAATCTTCTGCCACAACTTTTTAAAATGTCGTCTGCTGCAAATGGGACTGAATGCGTGTGCACGCGGGAGGACCTAATGGTCTAAAACAGAGCTGTGGTGAGTCATCACAACATTGCAACAAAAAATGACACAGCAATATTTTTAATATCAACCTGTACACATAAAGAATCTTTCAACAAGCAGACTGCCCCACTTATTTAAGGGGCACATCTATTTTATTTAGGTAAGGTAATTAGTGTTTCCCTTTGATAGTAACCCTTCCCCACCTGTGCAAAGACATATATTACCTCATCATCAGCAGACGTCTTTTAAAAACATTGTGGCAAAAGGAGAAATTTGGGGGGGTTATATGTATTATTTTGTTTAACCCTTTCCCACAAACCAAAGTTTTCTGATGCCTCTGCAGCATAATTTTGCCTTTAACTATACTGTTACATGTACGTATCAACTAAAAGTGGAAACATTGTGGCAAAAGGAGAAATTGCACGTTTTGTGCAATTTCTTCTTTTGACACTATGTTTTCAAAAAGCTGTCTGCTGCTGTGGCGTCAGAAAACGTCTTTATGAGGGAAAGGGTTAGTACCTAAACCTGAAGCAGACAACTTTGAAAACAACTCTAGCAAAAATATGGAAAACCTCTATAAATTGAAGTTAAATTATTGCATAGTTGAAATAAATGTGGCAAAAAAAAAAAAAAAAAGCTTTATTTGAGCAATTTCTCCTTTTTAAAAAGTTGTCTGCGGCAATCGCTTCATAATTGCGTATACCGTTGGGAAATAGTTAAAGGTGCAAATATAATCAATTTTACAAATTTTGACATTACTGAGTTGTTGAACAACAAAAAGTGACACTTACAAAAGAAAGGGTTAATTTTTGACAAATATGACAACATTTTTCTGGCGACAACGCCATCCATCATTATGTATGACTAGCGCTCAAAATTTCTCAAAATTCGTCCCAAATTGCTATAGTGCAAGCTCTCATAATAATTAACAAAGGTGTTTTCGCATACGCCACCTGTCACATCATAAGTGTCATGCAATACAGTTGTAACACATTAAAAAAACAAGATTTAGATGAAACTATTTTGCATTGAGCTTAAAAAATATTGTTACCATTGCCTAAAGTAGTAGGTGGTGTGTTAAAGACTCAGTCTGGAGATGGAAATGCGTTCATCATGGTTATATTGTGAATAGGACAATGTCAAAATCTTGGCAAATTGGTAATGTGTGTCATTTTCATGTTGTTTTAAATGTGACGGGAAGAGTTATGAAAGGACTAGATAAAGGAACACCAACCCCCCCCCCACCCCCCCATTTCTTTTCTGGATTATTATGTATCATTTGTTATACTAACTGTAAGCAGGGGCGTAGCTTGGCGATTATCAATGTGTAGGCTGTCTCGTGAGAAAAGGTACATTGTAGACTCTGCGTGAAGTATCGACCCAGATCAACCTAAGCATGCCGAACAGGCGTACCCGGATAGACACTTTTCGCCTCCTGTGGATTTTCTGTTTAAGAAATCACTACTCTACTATACATCTATCCCCCTAAGACGGAATGTGTCGGCCGGCCCAGGCTGATCTGGTCGATACTTACGCAGATGCATTTTCGGGCATTTTGAGAACAAATGTGTGGGCACATGCTTACAGTGCCTAAAGGGAGCTATGCCCCTGGTAAGGCTTAGGTGTAGGGGTAAACAGCTTGTGTTCCCAACAACATCTTTCTCAATATTATCAAACCAATGAACCCTATATTTTGGGTACTCAGTTTTCCTCTTTCCATAATATTGTCCATGGTTACAATATTTGCAACAGTCGTAATCTTATCTCTTCTAACCCCTTGAGGTTTGATGATACTTGTATAATCAAAGCTCTGAATAAGCTTTCTGGTGACAATTTAGACAACTGACGGCCACACACACATGAAAAGATATCAATACTGTGAGGCAATTTAAGGTTTCTTCCATTGTATTATAATCTTTAACAAATTTTCTCCAAGCATATTGTCTAAGAGTTAAAAAAAAAAGCATAATAGGTAAACAGATATAACATAATATGTCCTTTGATTACAGCCCTGTTTTAATGAACCCATATTTTCGAACCAATAATTCAGAGCTTTTTTGCTCTCTAAATCAGTTATTATCTAATCATTCAAATCAAATTTAACCTATACTTTTTTTTTCACTTCTAATCAAATATGATAGACAACTTATTATCTTTTTCCCCAAGAAATTCCATTGAAAAACTAGTTGCAAAGTATAATTATTTCTGTTTTAATTGCATATTGAAAATTGCCTAATTAGAAACATAAACCTCAGTTCTTATAACAGGGAATCCCTTCTTGCTGAGTTAAACCCAGAGTCTTTAAGCCTTTCCCTCATACTGACGCTTTCTGACACCTCTGCAGCAGACGGCTTTTCGAAAACATAGTGACAAAATAAGAAATTGCTTAAAATGAGCAATTTGTCCTTTTGCCACAATGTTTTCCACTTTTAGTCATAGGTTATCCATTAAATTTGAGATTTTCATTTTTTTGACAAAATAAGTTCAAAGTCGTCTGCTGCAGAATTGTCGTATGAGGAAATGGGTTAACTTGGTATTTTCCAACTGCTCACTGCACAGTTGTTTCTTTTATTCTTTTACCCTTTCCTTTACATACAACAAATCTTCGGCAAATGCATA
>JAUELF010000002.1:167070-183677 GCA_031471495.1 Clinocardium nuttallii
GTTCGATAATTTGTTTCAGTTATTGAGATTTTCCATCAATTTGCCTAGATGTTTATAGAGTTGTCTGCAGATTTGCTGTATGTGGGAAAGGGCCTTAAAGAACAATGTCCAGTGTCTTCAGAAACATTCTCTTATCTGTCTCCATTTATTGCTCAGAAATAATACCACTGATGGTGTGGAGCTATTTCAGGACAAATATGACTTGCAAATGACTACTAATCAGCCGGCTCCTTTATTTAGGAAGTGCTATATAATCAAGCATGAATATCTTATTAGCAAGTTTTATTAGACCATTGCATGGCCACAATATTTTTGGCCACCAGGACACAGAGAAATGTTAATAATGAGTTTCCTTAAGAACAGTCAATGTCTGTCTTAAAATGCATTTTAGTTCAAAGAAACGTGCTATTTTTGTCTTTCAATAAAGTGCGTCTTGACAAGAAATGGACAAATCGATACAAGAAGGTATTTAAGAAAGGAATTATCCTGACCCTCTTTTGTATTATATAAATATCTGCTGGTTACTATAATGTATGCAGTTTCAAAATATGATTTATAAAGTAAGAGTTATTTTCTAGGATGCTTACGGCTGCTGTAGGGAGGGAACCAGAGCAATGACATGGGGAAAAGTGTTAACCCCATCTCTCATAATCAAGCTTTCTGACGCCAAAACGTGGAATTTCTCCTTTTGCCAAAATGTTTTTCACTTTAGGTCATAGGTTATCCATTCAATTATAGAGGTATTCTATGTTTTGACAAAATATGTTCAACATCGTCTGCTGCAGGATCGTCGTATGAGGGAAAAGTGTTAAGCAAGATTTGTGTCTTTTGATCCTTAAAGATCAAAAACATTTTTGTGTATCAAACAATTATGTAAAGTATATAAAACTGATAGCATTTTTTTACAAGTCCACATATAGGTAAAATTATAACACTGATAAAGCGCAAACAGACTTTCATAATAGTTTCTATGCACTCTGTTTGCGGACATTCAAAATCTTATCAGGCATTTTGTCCAAATTTTAATCCACTGCCTTTGAAATGTTATTGATGTAGATTATGGTAAATTTCATATCACGTCACTGGGGCCAAAAAGTGTCAACGGCTGAATGTAAATCAAGAAAACTTTTCCCTAAATATTAATTGTAACGATTTGATAAATCTTTAATGCATGTTTCTTTCCTCTTGCCCCTGTCACACTTAATCATTTGAAATGGAAAAGAATTAATTTTGAAAGCCAGTCATCAGAAAATAGGCCATATTTAAACAAACATGCTTTAATGCTTGATTTTTTACTTCAACCCTTTTAACAAAATAAAAGATTTACAAAAAAAAAGTATTTGAGTGAGATGCAAGCGGTGTAAACTTAGAGCAAACTGCAACAGATGCTCTTGCGAACCTGAACTGCTGATTGAGATATGAGATTATCATATATTATATGAATTAGTTTTATGTTCCAAAAAGTATTTTAAAGGAAAAGGTTCATAATAATGCACTTCAAAATTATTTTATTATTTTTTATCTGCACATGCACATGCAGGTATATGATAAATAGGCAATAAATCAATGTAATTTGCTCATTTTTGGTACAATTATACAATTATTTGATATTTCAATGACTTAAAAGAGTTCAATGGAAGACATTATTCAAATTATTTAAGCTTGCAAGTGACTTAATTATGTCCAAGTATATATAATAATGGTGGTCAGAAGGCCAACAGACAGATGGCAGTATAAAGCCCAAACCTTAAACCCATACAGCAAATCTTCAGCAGACAACTTTCCAGGAAACATTTATTAAACCTGCAAAAATATGGAAAATCTTTATAAATAAAAGTATAGTTATTGTGTCGAGTTGAAAACATTGTGACAAATGTTTCTCTACAGTGTAACAATGTTAACAAGAGCTAATGTCTGCTGCAGGGGTGTCAGAAAATCATCATCTATACATGGGAAAGTGCAAAGTGTTGTCGCAACATCAGATTTAACAAAAGTGTAAAAAAATAAATTAAAAGAATACAGCACATGCAATGGATTTTCATATTCTTGATTTTGTTTTTTTGTTATTTCATCTTCAAAATCCATTTATTCAATCATATTAAATTCTGTGTATTAACGCACAAAAGTTGAACAAATCAATTTAAGATAGTGGAAGTTCAATTTTCTGCCATATGCATTACGCTCCATCATTGATTTTTCCCTTATAATTTCTTGAGAAGAAGAAAGAAAAAAAAAATATCCCCATTAAATCTCTCAAAATCTTCTAGAAGTCATGACTCAAAAAAACATTTTCTTTGACCTTTCATAACCTTATTGTTAGGAAGCGATAACCTTAAGTGTTCTGAGAATTACGAAAAGTGTCAAAACTTCACTTCTATTACATGTTAAAAAATCCCTGCAGATCTAAAATAACCTTCATACATCATGCACAATGCATGTTTCGCATTTTTCATAATTTCACAATTCTCCCCAGTTACTGATCCACATTACCCAAAACGTCATCAATTTCAATTTACATTCCCCTTGCGTTCGAAGGTCCCGTTATTATCAAATCAATTTGGCCTCGCGAAAATAATAAAGTTTTCATAAATGGAAGTCGGCACCAGTGTCAATGCAAATGTTATTGTCAATTTTCATCGCAGAGGTCGGGACTGACAGAACCGCCTGATTCATGTGAGGACTGCCAGATTCACTAATCATATTTTGATCGCAGTTTCTTCACAGCTTTCCAGCACTGCAACGTCCTCCCGTCTCTATCTTTGTTAAATATAATAACTCCATCGACATGCTGTGAAAGGTTTTGTAATTTCCACTAATAAAATGCATTATCGAGTGTCGCCGGATCAAATTTAATAACGCCATAATTCATATTCTCCCCGTTTCCTGCAGGATCTGTCCAGTGATGAGTGCCGGAGCTGTCAGAATAGACACGAGGGTCCCTACAGGGGTCACACCGATTTAGAACCTTGAATTAACCCTTCATTTAGTAAGGAGTTCTTTAACCACTTTCCCACATTGAACAAATTTGCAGCAGATGACTTTAAAAAAAGGAAACAGAAATATGAAATATCTATATAAATGAAGGTATAATAAATCTAGTGAGTAAATGAAAACATTGTTGCAAATGGAGAAATTGAGCATTTTTTCCATTTGCCACAATGTTTTCAAAAGTTGTCTGCTGCATATGCGTCCAATTGTTATTGCAAGTGGAAAAGAGTTAAGCTAATATAGTATAGGCCAATATCAGTTTGTACTGACATGCAGTCTATATTGTTTCGAATTAATTTACATCAATAATGCATTGTAACATCTACACAAATTTGTTCAAATTAAAATGAATTCTATATGAATCTGGGGGGTGGAAGGGCAACTTCAAAGAGGTTGCAAGGGGTTAAATGGGGCTAATATGATAATGAAATTTTCCTTGATGATTTATTGATTAAATGTGGAGTGGGTCACATTTGGAAACAAAAGAAAAATGGCCAATTGTATTGTCTTAATAACATGTGTGATTTTTCTCTGCAATTTAATTTTCTTTCTTTTTGTTGATCTTTGCCAATTATGCATGAAGTTATTGATGCTCAACCAAAAAAAGCTTTCCACTTAATGTTTCTCGCGCATGCTGACACTTATTGTCGCATCTGCAGCAGACAACTTTTGTAAACATTGTGGCAAAAGAAAAATTGCTAATTATGATTTTCCAGTAGTCTGCCCTTAACACTTATAAATCCATCAAGGCTGCTTGAAGCATAACAATTTCCAACATACAAAATTAAACAGCAGCAGATAACTTTGAAATCATCTTAGTCAAATGATAATGGAAACTATCTCTTTATGTTTATATATATAAATGAAATAATTAAATAGAGTCGAAACCTTGTGACAATGTTTTCTAAAGTTGTCTGCTTCAAATGCATCACAATGCATTTTTATGTGGAATAGGGTAAAATAGACAGTTTGTAAGGAAGAAGTTATTTTGATGGATTTGCTTGTCTCCAACAAAATTCTTAGACAAATAATATTTGTGGGATTATCCTGTTCAATTTGTATAAAGGTCAGAGATATTCGGGAAATAAAGTGAGCCGAAACGAATATTAGTTCTACTTGCTCATAGAAATATATCCAGAACTGCTCACAAGTTGTTTTTATTTTTCAATATCATCATACAAATTAACTACCCTATATTCAGTAATAAGTTGGACCCAGTCTACCGTTGGAAGAATCCAATAAAGATCTCAGTAAGACCCAGGGTTAAATCATATTTGCCGAGGGCAATATTGTTAATAAAGGAATTATGAAATGAAACACGCACTTCCATCAATCCATGGCTTATTCTGACGGGAGCCCATTACGGGGAATTTTCGATCCCGTCATCTGTGACAGGCAGATGTAAAATCAAGCCTCTAGTAGATTTCGGTTCTCCAGTATAAATACATCATCAAATAAATTTGCCGTTGACCCTTGAATATTATATTGATTTCATATTTTCCCGAATTCGCTATAAGACTTCAAGTCTCGGTAAATTAATCATTTTTGTGACTGAGGCAATTTCACTGAAACTCTCTCCCACTAATGGATTATATGGCAGTGACGCTAAGAAAGTACTAGGAAATGCTCTTGTTTAAACAGGTTTTAACCCTTCCCCACCTGCATACATATTAATTTGATCCCACTGCACTGCAGACGACTGTTGAAAAAATGGTGACATGTTTAGAGAAGAATTTGCTCATAATTAGCAATTGCACAATACATGTGTGTATTCCATAATGCTTTGAATTCTTTAATAATTACACTTTCATTCCAACAGATTTTTCATATTTCAGCCTATATGCATTCAAAGTTGTCTGCTGCAGGTTTGGTGCCATGTGGGAATGGGTTAAACTGGTTAAGTCAAGGCTGGCTGTACAATGTACCACAAATGACAAAATGATGTTAAGTTTTGTCACAGGGTAAATCCCAATTACTCCAAACTATTCCTGAAAGGATATTCACCCTTTACCACATACAGATGCATTCTGACGCCTCTACAGCAGACGAATTTTGAAAACATTGAGGGCGTCTGCTGCAGATTTGCTGCATGTGGGAGAGGGTTAACCCTTTATCACATGCAAAAAATCTGCAGCAGACAAATTTGAAAACATTGTGGCCGCAATGTTTTCAACCTTTTTCAGCAATTACAACTTCACTTTAAGAGATTTTCAAAGTCCTCTGCTGCAGATGCTGGTATGGTATGTGGGAAAGTGGGGTTAATATGTTATTTGACAAAACCACATTCATCAGGTCAATGTGAGTTTATCTCATCTGTGTCACAAATACTTACTTATAAAGAGGAAAGAAACTGAACATGATTTTATAATCTTGGAGTTATTCTGAGAAGGAATTAAGGCAATGGCTAAAACAATTGAGCAGCTTTATACTTGATGTGCTAAATATTTTATGAGCATAGTTTTCACGATTTTCCTATATTGTTCAACAGCTTCGGTTATATAATTGACTTTATTACATTTCCATCCATCAAAGATAAGGATATCTCGGTGAAAGAAAATTCACAATCGTTGATTTATTGTTATTACACCGGTGTTAAATAACAATACTTATTATTGTTATTTTCACACCACAATTGCGCATGCGTGTCCCTCCCTTTTTTCAACGGCCATGCCTCATCCGAAAATAATGCGCAAAGTAGGTAAAAAAAAAACACGCGTCACTCCCATTCACGCGACGGCTCGTGAAATATAATCTTATCTTTTAAGAAATACGTTGAATAATCTCTATATAACTAATCAACATATTTTGTTCTTTACTATTTAACCTTTTCCCAACAAACGACAAGTCTGCAACAGGCAACTTTGAAAATTGTCTAGGCAAAGGTATTGTAGTATTAAGTATTGGAATAGTCATCAGTATAGAATCAGCATGTATTATAGAGAAATGATTATAAGTCGTTAACTCTTTCCCCCATACCACAATTCTCCAGCAGATAATTATTCTTTGTACATATTTTGTCAGAAAATGGAAAAGGTCTATAATTGAATGGATAACCTACGCATGACTAAAAGTGGAAAACATAATGTGGCTAAAGGAGAAATTGCACGTTTTGTGCAATTTCTTCTTTTGACACTATTGTTTTCAAAAAGCGTCTATATGAGGGAAACGGTTAATATTTCCTACAAATACATTCCAACGTTATTGACCCTTTCTTACATACAGGAAATCCATAAACAAACAATTTTTCCTTTCAGCTACAATGTATTTGCTGCAGATTTTTTGTAAGTGGGAAAGGGTTAAAGCTTCACAGCTATGTTGTGTATAACTGCAAATAAGGAGATCTTATGTTCTGTTAGCCTCACTTAGCATTAAATTTTGTCAGCCTCTTTTAGGAGTTTTGTCAATTTAAATCAATCTTTTTGTTTTAAATAACGCTTTTTCTTTTCTATAACAAGTCATAACAAGCTGGCTTTTAACAATGGCAGCGGCACCCATCAAAGAATACAGCAATTGATTCATCAAAAGCTATTCTGTAACAATTTCTACATGATCCCCGGAGATTTTCAAACATTTTGAATAATGTTATCATGTTCGAAAAATCATTTAACAACACTTCTGATCTATAACTTATCCCCTCGCTAGTCGTTTAAAAATCACAAATATTCCATGCAACATGTGACAAATTTACAGCTTTGATTTCTGTCTGACTTTCGCACTAAAAGTATTTCCAAATGTAATGAAATCATAACCAGAGTGATTTAGAGTCTCGAGTGGGGTCTTTCTTTTCAGATATTACATATAATTCAGATAAAATATCAAAACTTTTCATAACTCCGCATTCGTCAAATAGTCTCGGAGGCCCTATTACAGGAAATAGGGAGAATAGTTTCACGTAAATTGCGGAATAATGGCCTCCGTGAGGAGAGAGACCGTATATTTACACGATAACGTCTCACTTGTGGGTACATTTATGGAATATTATATTGTACGAAAAACTCCATAAACACATTCTGTTAGACAGTTAACACTGAAAGGTTTGGCCTGTGTAGGCACTTAACCCTTTCCCTAATATAGACGCTTTCTGACGCCTCTGCAGCACAGTGACAAAAGAAGAAATTGCACAAAACATGCAATTTCTCCTTTTGCCACAATGTTTTCAACTTTTAGTCATAGGTTATTGAGATTTTCCATTTTTTTAACAAAAATGTGTTCAATGTCGTCTGCTGCAGAAGTGTTGTATGAGAGAAAGGGTTAAAGCCCAATTAACGGCTTTTGTTTTTGATGCAACTGCAGCAGATGAAAATATTGTGGAAGAGAGAGTTTGGTGCATGATGATAAATTTCTCTATCTTTCCTTGATTGTTTTCAAAGTCATCAGCTGTCAAGTTGTTGTATTATACCAATACTTAAATACATGTATTTCACTTTTTTCTAGGACCCAGATGATGAGATCTCAATGGAATTTAATCATTTATACAATGGTGGTGATGTAAGTACAGTCAAACCTTTCCCACATGAATTTTCAACCATAATAGCTGAGATCTATGAGCCAAGCCCGGGTAGCTCAGTCGGTAGCGATGCAGGCTGTCAATTCAAGTGTTGTGAGTTCGAATCCCGGCTAGGCCAACTTAAACAAAAGTCAATGCAATGTGCGTCATTTGTCTTCCACCAATGGGCTTAGCCTATGTGGAAAAGCAGCCAGTTGCTTGGGAAGATTGTTGTGTGGAATACTGGCGTTAGAAAACCAGGAAATACTTGTGTAGGTGAACTGGCCGCCGTAATATGACTGAGAAATTGTTAAAAACGGCGTTAAACCCCAATCAGTCAATCAATAAGATCTAGAAATTTTGCTAACAGGGGCTTTTTTTGGGGCTTTTCTGAAAACATTTAGATTGCATTTCACACAGTTTATCATAATCTTTTCCCTCATATGACAATTCTGTAGCAGACTACTTTGAATATAATTTGTCAATAAATAGAAAAATCTCTATAATTGAATGGATAACCTACAACTAAAAGTGGAAAACATTGTGGCAAAAGAAGAAATGCTCGTTTTGAGCAATTTCTTCTTTAGTCACTCTGTTTTTAAAAAGCTGTCGGCGTCAGAAAGCGTCTATATGAGAGAAAGGGATAACTGTTTTGAGCTAGAGAAAGATGCATATTGTTTTTATTCTCAATCATGTGATTCGGAGCACAGTGTTTTACACTTTACCTATGTGTTTATTATATTTCCCCAATGATTTCAGGATGAACCTCAACCTGGTCCTTCCAGTGATAACCCGGTAAGTAAACCATTTCCCACTTGCAGACACATTTCGACCCATCTGCAGCAGACGACTGTCGATAACATTGTGACAAAAGAAGTTAGTGCTCACAATGAGCAGTTTCTCCTTTAGTCACAATGTTTTCAACTTTATTAAAGAATTATACTATCATTTAAAGAGATTTTCCATACTTTGGGGAAGATGCTTTCAAAGTCGTCTGCTAAACATTTGTTGTATATGTGAAACAGTAAACTCATCGAAGTATAAGGTACTTATGTCATTTGTGCAATGCCACATGATAGTCCGATCTTGGGGTGTTGGGCAAGCAAAGATGCAGATCAGCCTGCATACAGTCTGATCAAGATTTTCCCTGTTTGCTATTTAGTTGTACATAATGGGTTAATGATAGTACTTAAATTTTCAGAGATTATAGACCATATATTTACCTTACTTTATGTTTTCAAGGTCACCTGCCAATCAAATTTTAAATTATTTTTTTGGGCACCTATTTTAATTTTAATGAAAAAAATACCTCCACCCACCTAATAAATATAGCTTGTCGTTCTTCCTCCCCTGGGACAGCCTTAACCCATTCCCTCATATGACAATTCTGCAGCAGACAACTTTGAACATATTTTGTCAAAAAATAGAAAATCTCTATAATTGAATGAATAACCTATGACTAAAAGTAGAAAACAATGTGACAAAAGGAGAAATTGCTCGTTTTGAGCAATTTCTTCTTTTGTCACCTTGTTTTCAAAAAATCTGTCTGCTGCAAAAGCATAAGAAAGCGTCTGTATGTAGGAAAGGTAAATTCAGTTTTCAAAGCAATATCACGGAGGCCCGTTCACCTTACTATATCTTGTCTATTGCTGAACTATTGTGGTTCATGCAATTAGGGAGTCAGACTACAAACCAAAATGTGTAGGGTGATCTGGTCTGATGGTAATCTCCTTAGTAATGGTAGAGAAGCAAACTGCTAATAGAGAGAAAATTTGACCAAGATTGGTAAAGAGTCGGTTATCAAACTTGGCTGAGACATTATACACATTAACACTTTCAACTAGTTTGGTGAAGATTGGTTGAAAAGTGTCTGACTTAGAGATCAGACAAGGCTAATTTGGCGAATCTTTTATAATTCAAAGGCCATAATTCAAAAGTGCCTTAGGCTATTTTGCTCATTATAAAACTTGGGTGAGACATTATACCCACAAACATGTTTAGCAAAGATTGGATGAAAACTGTTTGACTAAGAGAGTGGACAACAAGTGGACACCACCAACCTGCAGCAGGGGAACCCATAATTTGTGCTAAAAATCCAAAGGATAGCTAGCTCATGCAGCAAGCTGCCATGATTTTCATGTAATCAATATGATGTGAGCAATTTCAGTATCAAACAGAATTATGTACAAAATGTTTTGAAGGAATTCTGGTGAGGACATTAACCCTTTCCCGCATACAACATTTCTGCAGCAGACGACTTTGAACGTAATTTTTCAAAACATAGAAAATCTCTATAATTGAAAGGATAACCTACTATGACAAAAAGTGGAAAACATTGTGGCAACAGATGAAATTCCACGTTTTGTGCAATTTCTTCTTTTGTCACTATGTTTTCAAAAAGCCGTCTGCTGCAGAGGTGTCGGAAAGCATCTATATGAGGGAAAGGGTTAACAAGTAAGCTATGTTTTATGGAGATTTTACAGGTTTTTGTCACCACGTTTTCAAAGTCGTCTGCTTCAGATTTGCTGTATTATGGAAAGGGTTGACCTAATACAGCAGATGACTTTTGAAAACACACTGTCAGGTGACAAAAAAAAAGAAATTGCTCATCATAGAGCAATGTCTTCTTTTTCGCACAATGTTTTCAGCTGTATTTAATAATTATACTTTCATTTAGCAATTTGTTTTCATAATTTTGCTTTAAATAGATAGTTAAAAGAGGACTGCTGCAGATTTGTTTTAAGTGGGGAAAGGGTTAATAAATGGTTAGGAGATATACATTATTTTTAAGTGACAGAAACCTGTTTACTATTCTTTATTGATTGACACAGTGTACTTAAATATACATACAACCTATATATCAACCTTCCGTATAATTTAAGTATGTCAAGTTTTTTACTCTTTCCCACATACACTCAAACTCAAGCAGATGACTTTGAAAGTATCTAGGTGAAAATATGGAAATTCTCTATGATCATTAAAATAAGTACAAAACATCATGGCAAATGGAGCAATTTCTCCTTTTGCCAATAAGTTTTGAAATGTTGCCTATTGCAAAGGAGTCAGAAAGCGTCTGCATACATGTAGGAAAGGGTTTTATAAAATGTCTCTTAATCAATAAGAAAGGAACACAGAGGACAAAGATCAGATTGCACGATCATGGATTACTTTGTTCACCGAATAACAAGTCATGTTAAAAGTGTTAAATGGTGTCAAGAGAAGTGTTTTACAGGATAAGTATTAACCCTTTCCCACATATAGACACTTTTCGATGCCTGTGCAGCAGACGACGTTTGAAAACATTGTGACAAAAGTAGAAATTGCTCAAAACAAGCAATTTCTCCTTTTGTCACAATGTTTTAAGCTCTTTTTAATAATAGAACCCTTATTTATGGAGATTTTTTAAATGTCTTAGCTAATATGTTTTAGAAGTTGTCTGCTATAGATGTGATGTATGTTGGAAATAGTTTATTAACCATATCGGACATACAATAAATCTTCTTCATATATATGACTTTGATAAACCTTCAGTCAAAAATATGGGAAGCCTTAATAAATGAAAGAACATTTATTGAATTAAGTTGAAAACATTGAGACGAAAGGAGGAACTGCTTATCATGAGGACTTTCTCAATTTGCCATAATGTTTTCAAAAATCGTCTGCTGAAGGTGTCAGAAAGCCTCCGTATTGTACATGCAATAAATCTGTTTCAGATGACTTTAAAAACATTCAATAAAAAAATACCTTAATAAAGGAAAGAACATTTATTGAATAAAGTTGAGAACATTGTGACAAAAGGAGAAATTGCTTATTAAGAGGAATTTCTCCAGTTGCCACAATGTTTTCAAAAGCCTTCTGCTGCAGAGACGTCAGAAATTGTCTGCATTTCAGAAAGGGTTAAAAAGCTGAATTAATTAGGGAAAAAAAAAGCTGTCAAAAGGGACAGAATATAATTATTCACCCTGACTTCAACGTAAGAAGAAAAGTTTATTTTAACTTAGATATCCAGAATAATTACCTATCTATTTCTTTCTCTTTTTGCTTTTTCATTTCTCTTTCATCGTTTGCTTTTTTAACAGCTCTTGCTTTTTTAGAGTCATTATCCTGTTAACAAAATAAAAACAAACATATTGAAAACAAATAAATCGAAAAACAAATATCACAAATTGTTTATGCATCATACAAATTATATATGAGGTTGGCTACAGGACAACCAACTATGTAAGGCCACCAGTGTAGATTCAGATCACCCTGCACATCCACGCATTCTTAACTACAAGGTTAAAATTGGCACTCTTCCATAACCCTTTCCCTCATACAACAATTCTGCAAGAGTCGAATTTGAACATATTTTGTCAAAAAATAGAAAATCTCTATATAATTGAAAGGATAACGTACAACTAAAAGTGGAAAACACTGTGGCAAAAGGAGTTCTTCTTTTGTCAGTATGTTTTCAAAAAGCTGTCGGCTGCAGAGGCGTCAGAAAGTGTCTATATGAGAGAAAGGGATAAGTTAATCCTTTCCCACTTAAAAACAAATTTTGATTCATCTGCAGCAGGTGATTATTGAAAACATTGTGGGAAAAGGAGAAATAGCACATAATGAGCAATTTCTCCCTCTGCCACAATATTTTCAAATCTGTTCAATAATTACCTTTTCATCCATAGAGGTTTACAACAATTTTAAATAGGCATTTTCAAAGTTGTTTGCTGCAATGTTTTCAATTTGAATCCATAATTATACTTTCATTATAGAGAATTTCTATTTGTTGACTGAATGCTTAATCAAAGCCGTCTGCTGCAGATTTGTTGAATGTGGGAAAGGGTCAATATTGTTTTTATTTGAATAATTTCACAGAAAAAACTAGAACTGTACCATTGGATGCATATCCCTTTAAATAAAAATTGTCCCTTTGTGATATTAGGTTATTGCAAAGGAAGATCGTTATTGATTTTTGTGTCAGAAAAGTCAAGAGTCAAAAGTCATGGTCAGAGTTGATTGGACTTTTGATATTTCAGTTATATCACGGCATTTCCTGGGTATGTTTCCCTTACTACCGGTCCATTTATCCAGATTCCTGCCAGTCAGTTATTAAGCTATAAACCCTGCAACCCTGAGTGCCAAGGAGGGCAGCCATTACTTCCGGTTTTAAAGTCTTTGGTATGACCCAACCAGGAATCTTACCCGGACAACTGTGACCTTGACCTTCTGACATGTAAATGATTTTCAAAAAGACTGTCTTTATTGATGGGGTTGGGGTGAATTAACAAACTTAGGAACAGTTTTAGGATTCAATAATATTTATGATCACAATAACCCTTTTCCCTCATATAGACACTTTCTGACGCCTCTGCAGCATACAACTTTTTGAAAACAGAGTGACAAAAGAAGAAATTGCTCAAAACGAGGAATTTCACCTTTTGCCACAATGTTTTCCCCTTTATGTCATAGGTTATCCATTCAATTATAGAGATTTTCTCTTTTTTTACAAAATATATTCAAAGTCATCTGCTGCAAAATTGTTGAATGAGGGAAACGGTTAAATACAGTAAAGATGGTATTTCAAAGAACTACTCATCAGAGACTTCAAGAATGCTCATAGAACTATAGGGTGACAGGAGTTGGCTGCAGACCCAGGCTTCAAATGTATAAAGGTCTAGATAAGGAGGAGTAAACTGGTGTTTACCCAACAATATTCTCCCTTATGACTCAACCAAGCCCTATGTTGTGGGTACTCAAAAGAATCGTATCACCAAGACGATTTTTTTGAGTACACACAACATAGGGTTTAATGGGCATTTAAGGATTTGGGGAATGTGAAATACTCGTCTTATCTAGAGCTATGTATATACCGTTTCAGGGAAGTCAGGTTTAAGTCACATTCATACAGTTAGTTTCCTGGACTTTTTATCCCTTCCCCACATACAGGCGCTTTGAAATCAGGTGGTTTATGAAATTTCTCAAAACAAGCAATTTTTCCTTTGTCACAATGTTTTCAACTATATTTAATAATTGCATTTTGATTTAACCTGATTTTCATTAACACTCTTGCCCAGGCCTTTTCAAAGTTGTCTGCTGCAGATTTGTTGTATGTGGAAAAGGGATATTGTCAGCATTCAGTGTAGGAAAATTCTTTTTTCATCTTGCTTAAATTTACATACACATATATATCTTTATATTTAGAGCCTTCCAATTGGAAACGGTAAAAATAAGCCTTTGTAAACAATGTAGATCCAGATAAGACTGTATCAGCAGTCTGATTAAGGGCTACAATAAACACATATTATGTAAACAGGTTTGTCAGAGGTAGCTTCTGTCAACTGTATAGATTCTGATAAGGCAGAGCAGGCATGTGTTCAGGTTAATCCCAACCTACACTCTACAGAAATGCCAACTAGTCCCTTTTCTGATTAATGGAATTGATTGATTGATTGGGATTTAACAATTTCTCAGTCATAATAATCATGGCGGCCAGTTCTCATGTGTTTCCTGGTTTTCTCACACTAGTACTCCACACAACAATCTTCCCAAGCAACTGGCTGCTTTTCCACATAGACATTGTTGTTTGAAGACGAATGGCGCATGTCGCATTGACTTTTGTCAAACGTCGGAAAGAAAGTTGGCCGGGCCAGGATTCGAACTGACAACCCCTGGAGGTTTTCTCGTTGAACGGCTCATATACTATGAGTTCTACTCTGTGGAATATTAACAAGCTTACATAAAGTTTCCGGGGAATATATTCTAAATCCCATCTACAGCAGGGGTATGAGTCTTAATTGAGATAATACTTGAGCTCCGCACTTAGCTTGGTCTGTAAACTGTGTGTAACCCTTTCCTCTATACAGACGCTTCTACAGCAGAATTAATTTGAAAACATTGTGACAAAAGGATAAATTGCTAAAAAAAAAAGCCGTTTTTTCCCTTTGCCACAATATTTTTTTTCATTTTGTTTCTGTAATTATGCCTTCATTCATAGAGATTAATGAGATAATTGAATCTCGATAATATAATGTAAAACATGCCAGCTGAATCAGCCCGTAACACCCATCTCCACACATGGCAATGTAGCCACACAACCCACGGTGATATTCATATCTCGGTAACAGTCTCCATTTTGACAGTCGCAGTTTCGAAGTCTAACCCTCCGAATTCCGTATTTCGGGTGGCATTCTAGTAGCGAATTACCGATGCCCGTAACCCTCGGCTGCAGGCAACTGACTCCTTGAATAGTGTGTGCCAGCGGTTCGTTCCCATATTTCCGGATCCGTGTAAATCGCCAAGGACAAAGCTCTCTTTGTCTAACGGACGGACATTCCGCACTTCTTTTTATTCTGTTGTGCGACGCTCTTATCACGTGACCGATGACGTTACTGTTTTCAATCTTTAGTATCGTGTTGTCTATAAAGACGGTACGGTTGTTCTGGTGAAATGTGTTGCTACGGGTTACGTTGTTAACGTGTTTATTGTTTTGATGTAGTATTTTGGCCATTAACCCGGTCTTGTTCTGCACATCCGTATGTTGGACCTTGTAATCATTACCACGTTTAGTCTTATTGTATATGGTTTCATCTTTAGATACCTTAACGATAGGAACAGTCTTAAAATCCTCCAATCTGCTGGAATTGTTCATTGAAATATTTTGAATATATCCTAAACCTTGATTGGTTCTTTTACTGTTTCTGTAATTTTCATGGGTATGTTTTGTCTCTTGAACGGGCGAATGAAATTGAACATTTCTATCTTGTGTATTCGGTTCATTGATTCTGTCTCCATGACTTTCTCGGGGGTCGTCTTTATTCTGTAACATCTCATCGAGTTGAGTACCATTTCTGAATCGTGTGTCAATGTATGTTGTAGTTCTGCCAGTAGTAAAATGGTTGCTTGTGGTCGTTGATGTGTCGGCATCCAGAGACGTAGTAATTAAGAGTTTCGACATAATTATTGTCAGAACTGTTATCTGTAAATAAAGAATATAATATGTGCGAGACATCGAGTTTTGACATCATTAATGTAAGAAGTTTAATCTGTAAAGGTAGAATACATTATGTGTTTTGAAATCATTAATAGTGTAAGAACTGTTATCTGTAAATATAGAATAGTATATGTGTTTTAATCATTTATCCCGACACAAGCCAGTCAGAACTGTTATCTGCAAGGCAGAATATAATATTTGCGAGATCTCGAGTTTTGTCATCACTGAAAACAACTTTACTCTATATATTTACTTTTGTTCTTCACGCTTGAGAAATTCGTATTAGTAAATATGTTCGGTGTAATTAAAATTTGATAATTCTTCGAAAAAGAACTAAGAGCCGTCACGCGAGAAAACTGACATTATGGTCTCTGCGTATAGTATCGACGCGGATCAGTCCAAACTATCAATTACAGGCTTACCCGGACAGAAACTGTTCGCTTCATGTGGATTTTCTGTTTCAGGAATCATTTCTCTATACCTCTATCACACGTAGACGGAATATTTCGACCCGGATCAGTCTGCGCGGGCGGCGCAGTCTGATCTGGTCGATACATTTCGCAGATGCCATAATGTTAGTTACCTCGCTGGACGGGTCATATTATTTATACAATGTTACTCAGTATTGCCCATAGCATATTTAGCAGTTTTGACTATTATTACCCTGATGAGTTTTGAAAGAGAAAATCCCCCAAGACAAGAAATGCTCATGTTCAACTCTTTTATAACAATATAACCGAGCCCCGGTAGCTCAGTCGGTAGCAACGCGGGCAGTCAATCCAGGGGTTGTGAGTTCGAATCGCGGCTCGGTCAACTTTCTTTCCGACGTTTGACAAAAGTCAATGCGACATGAGTCATTCGTCTTCCACCTATTGGCTAAGTCTATTTTGGAAAGCAGCCAGTTGTTTTGGAAGACTGTTCTGTGTAGTACTTGTGTTTGAAAACCAGGAAACACATGAGTAGGTGAACTGGCCGCCGTGATATGACTGAGAAATTTTAAAAAACGGCGTTAAACCCAAATCAATCAATCAAATATAACCATGTAACACTTTTATATGTAGTACTTTTAGTTATTGATTGGGCTTTAATGCCGTTTTCAACATTTTAAGTCATATCACGTCGACCAGTTCACCTACTCATGCGTTTCCTAGTTTTCCCACA
>JAUELF010000002.1:208961-223952 GCA_031471495.1 Clinocardium nuttallii
CTTTCAACATTATTTCAGTTATATCACAGCGATAGTTCACTTATTCATGATCCCTGGGTAAACAAACCAGTACTAGGTGAGGAAATATGACTTTAGGGCACTCCACCATGACCGTAGTGTCGCTACCGGGGATCCAACCCGGGACACCCGGCTTCGAAATCCCCGACGCTTTAAACCACTCGACCACAGCGGATTCCTGGTACTATGCTATTTGTATTATCATTACATCAAGTATTTCTGTTTAAGCCTTTCCTTTAAAATGATGCCTCTGCAGGAGACTGCTTTTTGAAAACATAAGTGACAAAAGTAGAATATCTTCGTCTGCTTCAGAATTGTCGTATGAGGGAAAGGGTTAATGTAGTAAGAAAGTTATTTCTTACCAGCCAGATCTAAAATCTAGCCGAGGAAAAAAAAATGGTTACAGTTACTTTTGAGGCCTAATTTCCTCAGCTCCTTCTGCAGATGGCATTTCATTATTTTTTAAATATTTCAAAGGTCTTCCTTTTTTCAAACTTACATCACATCAATAACTAGAATGGAGCTCCGCGGAGCACGCATGTCACCTACACCTGCTCATTGAAAGTGTGACAGACAGACAGACGCCGGACAAAAACAAGATGTGTTTGTGAAACACTGATGCCCCCGAATGGCCAAGGTTAAAGTTTTCATTTTGCCACAAACAGAGGGACAGACAGGCCAAAAACTAGATGCTCACCGAATCGGTGATTCCGGGGGCATAAAAAAGTTACAAATCCCTACCATGCTATGCAGGGTGACACAAAAAGACTGTAAGAAATCTGTGAGCTTACTTGAACCAATTTAAAACAGCTTTAAGGACAGTAAGAACATAAATGTCATAAGATTTTGATTGTTAGTTGAAAGACGGATATCAAATTTTGAATTTTGGATGTAAAGAATTGACATATAAACAATAATCAAATATGACACCTAGATTGCAGTGGTATCAATTTTGAAATGATTTAAAACATCAAATTTTGAAATATAAATACTTAAGTTTAAAACAAGCTACAATGTATCACCCACATCAAAGATTAAAAGCATCACTCAATAATGCTTAAAATTGAGTGTATAATAACCATTCATCATTTATGCATCATGTGTTATAACAGGTGCTATTGAGTGCTAGTGAGCTCTGTTCGGTTATACAACTGGGGCTGCCAATCCATGGGTCACAACAACCCTGCAGTAGTTATCACTTTGAAAACACTTCCGTAAATGAGGAAATTGCTCAAACTTAATGGTTACATAAGTCATTCCCACATCATGTGTATTTGATGCATCTTCAGTTGCTGAATATTGAAAACTTAAGTGACATCATGATTTCTCTTTTTGCCAATGTTTTCAATAAAGAGGTTAATTTTTGCCCAGATATTTTCAAAAGGGTCTGTTTCAGATTTGTTGTATTTCGGAAAGTGTTAAATATCCATTCCATGGATCCTTTGAAGGGGAATTATAAATCACAGAAACTGAAGGGGGGTTATGAGTATATTTCCAATTTATGAAAGTTCTTAAAGTGAAAATGAATAAATTGTCATGAGCTGCTTAAATTGTGCTTGAAATATGACACTTATATCATCTACAAAATGCTTAGTAATTGTACATAATCTTTGATCATTCAAGATATTTCGCGACCGTTCACCTACATTTAATCCTTTGTAAATTTATGGAAAAATCCTTAAAATGCCTCGTAAAATTATATTTTATATGTTATTTTATTTGCAATAAATCTGCAGAAAATTTGACAAGTATAATAAAGAGTATTATATGCAGGAAATTAGAGATACAGCAATAAAATTTGTAGCCATAAATCTTCTACAAAGGCCACACATTAATTTTTCATACCTTGGCAACACAGTAGTTGAGGTCTTTCCCTGAAGAATCTGATATATTTTTTATCTGTTTTTACAAATATTTTTATGATATTTCATACAAAGTTTTATGAGCTGTATGATAAATTAGGCATAAAGTAGTTGTAATACAACTTAGTCATACATGAGTTATGAATCTAATTATTACTAACCATAACTCTTTTCAAACTTTTGAAAACATCATGTGACAAAAATGATATCCTTTTGCCACCATATGCTTTCAATTTAGTTAAATTAACTAAACCCTAAAAATGTTTAACCCTTTCTAAACATACAAATCTGCAGCAGACAACATTGAAAACATATATGGAACGTTTTTTTTAATGAAAGTATTATTAATGAATAGAGTTGAAAACACTGTGGCAGAAGGAGAAATTACTTGTTTTGAGCAATCAATTTTAGCATTTGTGATAATATTTGCATGATCGAGTCATGTTCACTACAGATAGGTTAAAACATTCTCAAGTGGGAAAAATGTTTAAATGTCCTGGAATGGCACCCTTATTATGTCATTAAACCACTGATGAAGTGTTTGTCTTTGTTTATTTGGTTTTTACGCAGTTTTCAACATTACCTCAGTTATATCAAGGCGACAGTTCACTTACTCATGATCCCTGGTTAGCCATTTCCCTCATATAGACGCTTTCTGATGCCTCTGCAGCAGACGGCTTTTTGAAAACATAGTGATAAAAGAAGTAATTGCACAAAACGTGCAATTTCTCCTTTTGACACGATGTTTTTCACTTTTCGTCATAGGTTATCCATTAAATTATAAAGATTTTCCAATTTTTGACAAAATATGTTGAAAGTCGTCTACTGCAGAATTATCGTATGAGGGAAAGGGTTAAACATACCAGTTCTATAGGCTAGGAAAGTTGCCTTGACTGAGGTCACAGTCTCTACCATAACAGTCACGCCGCAACTCACTGCCCAGGGGATCGAACCTGGGATGCCCCGAGTTCCAAATAGTCTCAGTAAGATGGCTTTTTTGAGTACCCACAACATAGGCATATTAGGGTTAATTAACACTTTCCAACATACAGATGCATTTTGACTTCTTAAATAAATGATCAGAAAAGAAGTTTAAAGTTTAGATTTATATTCAAACTGTAAGCATTTTATCTTCACTTGAAAAAAAACATTGTGCAAAAAGAAGAAATAACTCTTCCTAATGAGTATTTTCTTTTCATGAAATAGTTTCAATATTCTTAAGACATCAGCATCAGAAGTAATTTGTATTCAGGAAAGGGTAAATGTTACCTTGTTTATATATAGGCAGGTAATATATAATTTACCTAAGAAGGGAAGGATAAATATAACTACAATATTGGGCTAATATTGAATTTCACATAAAATGTATCAGTATATTATATTTTATATATTTTATGATTGTTTTGGCAGTTTTTAGGCAGATTCAAATTTCCAAATTTACATTTAATAAGGTGTCAAAGCATTAAAAAATGAGGCGAAATATTTTCACATAGTTTTCAGATAGGCTTTTTACCTTTCTTCGTCATGATCTTGCAATCCTTGATTCACTTCTTTTAGTGAGTGTAATCTTTATAGAAGTCTGCTTTAATAATGTATTAGGAAAATTAGAAACACCGATTTTTATACACAGTTGAAAACATTGTGCAAATAGGAGAACTTGCTCAAACTGAACAAATCTTAATCTTGTTTTTTCCACATAGTTTTTCACAGCCGTCTGGTGAAGTGGTATCAAAAGTCTCCCGGTATCAGCTTTAACCCATTCCCACATAGACATCAATCTGCAGCAGATGTCTTTGCAAAACATCTTGGCATATTTGAATATGTATCTTTAATATAACTAACAATTTAATTAATAAACAGAGTTGAAAACATAGTGGCAAAAGGAGAAATTGTTCATTATGAATGATTAAGTCATCTGCTGAAGAGGTGCCAGTTAGCACCTGTATTTTGGAAAGGGTTAAGGGACATTAAATAATCTCTTGTAAGGAAAAAACCCATCAAGGTAAAAGCAACAATTTACATCTGCATTCTTGTCAAATTTTATGATATTAATTTTCAAATTTGAGCTGTGTAGGATTGTTACCTTGATCTAAATCTAAAAAGGAATTTGCGTGACAAGGAACATTATTAATATACAATTCAGCCTTCATTTCTTTTCAGTTTTATTTCTAAAATATGAAATTTGGGATTCTGATAATTCAGTATTAATTGGTTAATTAGTGATAACTATAAGCAACTGTTAATTCGTTATTTACGTTATGAAAGGAGTAGTGGAAGAGCGTCTGGGTGCAGGAGGTAGTGGTTTCAACCCCGGCCAGGTCAATAACCAATGACTTCAAAAATGTTAGTATTGACTGCCCTCTTTAATGCTCAGGGTTGTAGGATAGCATTGTAACAATAGACTGACTGGCTGGAGTCAGGATAAATGGAGCAGTACTCACCAGGAAATGCCGTGATATGACTGAACAATTGTTGAAAGTGGTGTATTAAAGTGGTAGCTATATCAATCTCCTTTTGCCCCAATGTGTTCAGATATAACTATCAGAGTCTCAATCATGTCAAACTTTGCTGTAACCCTTTCCCACATACAAACGATCTCCAGCAGACGATTTTCTGATCAGAATAAGGTCTTCAAAATCGTCTGCTGCAGATTTGTTGTATATGGGAAAGGGTTAATGTAAAGTTCTTACTACTTGCATTGTTTACAATGTATAATTATATACTCACTAAATCATCAACTCTGCATCATTTCTCATAATATTTTACAAATTTAATCTCAGATGCAACAAGTCTGGAAGCTCCAGTATGAGGCAAATGCCTATGGGTTTTTTAACAATTGACTCCATTGATACAAAAACATGGGTTTTCTCAATGTCACTGACAGCTGGGTTGTTCTTCAGCCCCTTAGGGGCCATTTTGATAAAGAAGTTTTCTGAATTTAATTTTCTTTCACCCTTTTGCTTCCAATGACATAACTTTGTTACTCCCTAGAGGATGTTAAATCCTTGCCTTGATATAAAGGGTGTTTTAATGCAAGTACGTCTTCCATGGAGACAAAAAATTAAAACAGTATGGAAAATGACTAAAAAGAGATTTAGTATTCTACTTGCTTTCCATGCTTAATGAAGTTATTTCTGTAAAAATGAAATTATACTTTGAAGTTTAAAATAGATGAAGAGGAATCCCAAAATGTCGCATTATATAGGTTAATCTGTTACAACATGTAACAACTAATAGTTAAAAGTAGAATTGCATTGTCAATACAAATGAGCAGAACGTACTGTTGTAATGTTTTTTAGATCTGTAATCTTTGAATATAATAACCGGAGTCATAACTTGTTGTTATGTTCTGTTTTCATATTGTTCAGAGGTCCAGATAAGAAAGGGTTTTAACAGCTCCTTTCCCACCAATATCTCTCTTATTATCCAACCAAACCCTATGTTGTTGGTACTTAAAAGAATCAACTCATTGGGACGATTCTTTTGAGTACCCACAATATAGGCCTAGCGGTTAAAATAATGATTTTAGAACCAGCTAAACGCTCCTTATCTAGAGCTTTATAATGATGTAACAAAACATAGATCTAAAACTGGCAAATAAGGTGAGAATTAATGCAAACTGCTCAAGGAGACTTGATCTGAATTCATTTCCCTCTTAGGTACCTTTGACACTAATAAGATCCGAGTAATGTTCAATTACTGGGGGAACGAAAACGAAAAATAGTGAGGCAAAAAATTAAGTGAGGCTGTCTCTTAAGACTGGCGTTTTTACAAAGAAAAGGATTAATATAAGCATGTATATATAAACTGCATTGTTTTGAAACATTGTCATCTTCAGTCGTCAGTTTTGAAAACATCCAATTAAAGCTCTTTTTTGTACATTTTCTCCTTTTTCCAAAATGTTTTTAAAGATGGTCTACAGCATATCAAAGCATCATAAAGTCGTCCCGTACGAGAAAGCGTTAGGAATGAGAAGATAAAAGAAGTTAAAGAAAACCTCCCCAAATAAAGAATATAAGATGCAGTCCCAGAAATTGGATCATCCAAAATTTGCATTTTTTCAATGATTCATTCAGTCCGGGTCACATACCACTAAATTTGACTCATACTAAAAGTTATGTCCAAATTTGATTAAAATTTATCAGAACTTTTATAACATGACACCTTTAAATAGATAGCTAAACCACCTGTCTTCTGAGGCTGGTGGCTATTATTTAACCCTTATCCTGACAGCTAGCCCTCTCTTTTCATACCTCTGCAGCAGAGGAGTTTTAAAGAAGTGCGTGTGGAAAGCATAAATTCTTTGCTTTTCCCAAGATATTCCCATGATTTTCTGAGATTTAAAAAGTATTTACTTCCATAAAGTATTGTTATTTATTTGTTTCTTAATCTAAACTAAATTTTCAAAATGAATCAACCCTTTCTAGATTATGCAGATGCAGTTGCTTACACATTTGCAGCAGACGGCTAAAATTGAAAACATTTAGGCACAGCTATGGAAAATCTCTTTCAATATAAGTAAACTAAATTGCATAGAGCAGAAAACATGGAATATAGTTCCAAACTTAAAAGGAGACATTGCTTATAATACATGAACCTAATGCAAAGTCTATATATACTTTTACATCTTATGATTACTGCGTCAAAAAGCAACTTCATTGTGGGAATTAAAAGATTAATAGATGCCTGTGACACTGGGTATGAAGATACTTGCCCTCTTAAATCTATGTCACTTACTTTTATAGTACCCACCTCCCCTACACTATAATCAGCATACCCAACAAAGCATTCTGCATGTGAAACCTGAGCCAAAATTTAAAAATTTGACCCCAACCATTTTACCTTACAGCTCTGAACATCTCCAATCTTTTGTAGTCTAAATGATCATAAATTTTCCTTGCAGTTTTTCACCCTTTCCATCATTTTAACCCTCTAAGCCTGATACAGGGAATTGTCTTAAAGAAGCAGATGAGTTTTGAAAACATTGTAAGAAAAAGGATGAATTGATCAAGATTTTTCCTTTTCCCATTCTGTTTTCTACTCTGCATCAAAAACTATACTTCCATTTTACTTCACTTTATATTATTTCCTTTAATGTGTTCAAAGCACAGGCGTTCTCTTAAAGAATATCCTATTATGTGATCTGTTAATTTTATCATAGAAAGATGAACTCCTACAACATTTTGACAATCAATTATACAGTTTAAATAAGCTATAGATCTCTGGATGGTTAAATTAATGAAGAAATTGTTTCTTTATCCAACACCTATTTTTTAATACACCGCCAATGTTACAGAGCAGACACTTGGGGAAATGCAATAATGAGGAACAAAGTTTAAAACTCTGAAAAGCCATTAAAAAGTTACAAATTTCCCTTTTGAAAATTCTATGAACAATTTCTAAAGAAGATGTAAATTTTCATTCTTCATATGCACACCCCCTCCCTCCAATGTTTGTCAAATTTATCTTTTTGTAAATTGGAAACAGTTTGATGGTGCACCCCGAGGTTGTGAGTGAACTTGAGAATAGTGAGATAAAAGCAGCATGATTTTTAAGCACTTTCTTGTTAATGAATTTGACAGATGTCAGTATTTTCCAGTAGCTGACCTGCCTAATTTAATAAAAAAAAATATATTTATTTGAGAGAATTGATAAAAGTGTTTAGTTTTTTAATCATTTTATAACCCTTTCAAACTATATATCAGATGCATTTTGACACATCTGCAGCAGACAACTTTTGCCACATTTTCATAACTCCAAAATAAGTTAAGTTTTCAAAAATAATCCATTTCATTCTATGAATGCGCTGCAGACCTCTTTAAATATTGTTAGTGTAATGAGCATGTATACATTATGGAGCATAGTTTCGCTTTACCACAATGTTTTAGATGATTCTCTTAAAACCAATCTTATAATATTTTGTAAAGAATACTGTTCTCTCTTAAAATCTTTTCAGGTTGCCAATTGCCAAAAACCAGAACATTAAATACATTGTATAATAGCATGTATTAGGCAAAGTACAACAGAAAGTCAGACACTGACACATACTGACTTACACTGACACATACTGACTTACACTGACACATACCGACTTACACTGACACTGACACATACTGACTTACACTGACACTGACACATACTGACTTACAGACACTGACACATACTGACTTACACTGACACTGACACATACTGACTTACACTGACGCTGACACATACTGACTTACACTGACACTGACACATACTGACTTACAGACACTGACACATACTGACTTACAGACACTGACACGTACTGCGACTTACAGACACTGACACATACTGACTTACAGACAATCAAGGTAGAATCAAGCTAGAATAAATCCCAAGTGTCACCATGATGCCCAGGCACTGTGGCACACAATTTTTTCACAAGAAAGTATTTACCCATATCCAGTATTCAATTCCCCACAAGTGTTAAAATATAATGAAAATGAAAATACAGAAATCATAAAATCAAATGTGACCAATGAACAATCAGGTTGGTGTTTCAATAGAGGTATTTTTTCACCCACATTTTTTACGACAAATATAGCCAAGCCTTCCAGTATCCAGAAAAGAGTACAGCCAGGTCTGGCAAAAGTAAGTCTTGCATTGTTTATAAATTGAAACTATGCAACATCTTCAAATCTCCAACTTTTCCCTATAAATATCACCATAAATATTGGGCAAAGCACTCTTTCTGATATAATGCTAGAAGTGCAGCTAATTAAACTCAACTCTAAACAAATTCATGCTAATATATGCTATAAAATAAAACGCCCAATTCTTTAATGACCCTTTTTGCACAGAGAGGTCCGTTACCATTTGAAAGTGACCTGTCCATTTTCAAGGATCGTGTCCACATTATTAAAATGCAAATGGCCTTTTCATAATCGCTTTAAAACCAATTTGTTCTGTTACTCGGGTGACCTTTTAGGTGTGAGCTCTGAATCATCACGGCTTGCATAAAACAGATCAGCCCACTCAGGGTCAGGGGTCGTGTTGTTGGGGCAGCAACCTCCATTGTTCAAATGCATTACAGGGCACCATGGACCAATGCAGTTTGTGTGTGTGGGCTTAAAAGGGATCTTGTCCCCGTCAAATATTTGCCCGACCTATGACATCATGGATGATGCTGAGCAAACTGACGTTAAATGACAACCGGACAATAAAATTTGTCCATTCACTGAACTTTTGACATTCGGCCAGTATTGTGAAGTATGAAAAAAAAGACCTTCAATCCACGGTAAATATCCTCCTCCAATTTCATAATTCACATAAAATTAACTTGAATGCCCAAACGTAAAGTAAATAAAAATTTCTTTTTATATAATTAAACAGGTGTAGATAGAAGATGGGCCCCAGATGTGTTTGTGCTTGTCAAATTTTATACTTTGGCCGCCTCACTCAAGTAGGATACCTAAACAGCGTAGCAATTAAAATGCTTGATACAAACACACAGAGTGGGGGATACAGCTCTAGCCTGTTGCTGAAAGTTGTATTTATCACTACAGCACTGTTTAAAAAAGACTGAACAACTAAATTGTCCACCTTGTGAGAATTAATGTACCTGGTTATTCACTTATTTCATTTACAACCCTTTCCAACATGTGGACGCAATTTGAAACATCTGCAGCTGATTGACTTTTGAACACGACTATTGTGGCAAAGGAAGAACTTGCTCATAATAAACAATTTCCCCTTTTGAAGCAATGTTTTCAACTTTAATTCAATATAAATAGTGTACCTTCAATTAGAGATATTATCATGATGTTGATGAGAATGATTACATTCAAAGACGGCTGCTTAAGTTTTGTTGTATGCTGGAAAGCGTTAATTTGAACCCTTTTTTCAATGGCACAGTTCCCTCCAATATAATATTTGATACCACCTATGTGTACGATTTTATATACAATTTATGGAAAAATAAATCCATTTTGACAGCTTATTACAGATTTGATGCTATTATATTTCCAACATTATTATGTGATTTTCAAATGAGTCTGCTTATAATTCCATCAACCCTTCTACTTTAACCACTTCCAATTAAAATATCAAAATGAACTTTACCCAATTTGAGTGCATTTATACTATAATCTTTAGATAAGTGAATTTTAATGAATCTTTTATTATAAGAAAACAAAAAAAAGATACAATTTAGTTATTGAATTGCAAACCTGAACTCCTCCTGTAATATTGTCTCCAGATTTTTACCAGAGTGAAAGATTAAAGGGAAATGTTTTCATATACTTGCAACACATCTGCAGCAGTTGACTTTCAAAACATCTATTAATCAAAGAACAATTCTTGAACGCAGTTGCAAACCTTGTAGCAAAAGAAGAACTTTCGTAAATTGCCTATAAAAAAGCAATTTTCCTGTAGCTATATATTATGTTTTCAAAAGTCGTCTTGCTGCGGATTCGTCAAAATGCATCCGCATGTGGGAAAGGGTTAAAAGGCTGATATCTATAATGAAATAAAACAATTATAGATTCAGCACCTGGGTCGACTTAATATTCCCTCATACTAAGATATTTTGCTGTCTCGACAGCATATAGCATTTTGAATTTTAAACTTCTTTAACCCTTTCCCACATATAGACATTTCTGATGCCTCTGCCGCAGACTACTTTTGAAAACGTTGTGATGAAAGAAGCAATTTCCCCTTTTGCCACAATGTTTTCAACTTGAATAAGTAAATATATATTAATTTATAATGGTTTTCCATGCAGATTTACGGGGAAAGGTTAAAGTACCCCTACCAGCTAGCTTAACTGTGACTTTAAGTCATTGTTCATAATAAAAAGTTTTAACCCTTTCCCTCATACGACAATTTTGCAGCAGACGACTTTGAACATATTTTGTCAAAAACTGGAAACCTACGACTAAAAGTGGAAAACAATTTGTGGCAAAAGGAGAAATTGCACGTTTCAAAAAGCTGTCTGCTGCAGAGGCGTCAGAAAGCCTCTATATGAGGGAAAGGGTTAAAATTAACTATGATTTAAATACAGAATGATCCAATTGATAAGCACTAAAAGCTTTATAATATGTACACTGGCACAGTGGTGGCTACTTTGACGTAATATTGAAACATTAAACATTCAATTATCAAAATATGCTAAAATAAACATAATTCCATAATCCAATCTCACATTAAGAGGAAAATAAAATCCATATGAAAAATATATTTCTGTAAAGACTATATATATATATATTATAGTGACATTAAGTCTTTATGTTGTAACATCGTATGGGTTGTACACCGGTCTGAAATCAATTTCTATGCTTTATTATAAAATAAGCATTCTATTTCAAAGTCAAAAGATTGATAAAGATCTGTTGCAAGGATGTTCGTGTTTTTTGTTTTCTTTACCCATTTTTTCTTTAAAATACAAATCAACAACGCTCTCTCGAGTTCACAATCAATTTTTTAGTTTGCAAAACGAGTCAAATGTATGAGTACTCATAACTAATGTTCCATGAAATTTTAAATCATTTTCCGACCCATTAGGATTTAAATTTTACAAAAAACGCATTGAGATACAAAGTAAAGTCATGACTCTCTTACACAGGTTCCCGGTGATCCATGCCACACAAACATACTTAGCGTAATTACCAGTGTCCAAAACAGATAATTATCTTAAGCACTTCAGACCCTTTCCCACATACAGCAAGTCTGTAGCAAACAACTTTGAAATGATCTAGACTAAAATAGGGTTGATCTATTTTAATTAAATTAAAGTATAATTATAACATAGAATTGAAAGCATTGGAGCAAAAGGAGATATTTGCTTGTGATAAGCAATTTCTCATTTTGCCACATTGATTTCGAAAGTTGTCTGCTGCAAATGTGTTAAAATGTGTGTGCAAGTGAGGAAAAGTTTACAGACCAAGCAAAATAATATTGGTTCACCTCTTTGGTAATAATTTTGTATTCAAAATGGTTGTAACAACTTCCTGTTACACAACCTAAAATTCCCTCATTCGACAATTTTGCAGAAGACAACTTTGAACATATTTTTGTCAAAGAACAGAAAATCTCTATAATTGAATGGATAAACCTTAAGTATGACAAAAAGTGGAAAACATTGTGGCAAAAGGAGAAATTGCACGTTTTCCTATTTTTTTGACAAAATATGTTCAAATTCGTCTGCTGCAGGATTGTCGTATGAGGGAAAGGGTTAAAACAGTGCCTAACTGTAATAAATATAATTACGTGATAATCATAGTAAAGAATAGTTTTGGCCTATTGGTTTGCCTTTTATTTTTATCTCCTAGATCAGGTACGCGAGTTCCTAAATCCGAGGTTACCCGTCTTTTCAAAGGCGGTGGGGGTTTAAACTGTTGCAATTTTTTTGTCAGATATACTTCAAGTATTTAACACGCACTAAGCGATCACTGTCAATAATTTGTAACTCTTTCAACGCTTCACCGACTCTCAATAAGGCGCACAATGGAAACTTGTATAAATTTATGCGCCATACTACTCTTAACTAGAGAGAGAATTATAATCTCCATTTTTCTGAAAAATAAATAGCATCAGTGATGTTTTGTTCCAGACCATGGGGGATGGGATTATAACGTTTAATAATGACCTGCCAAACAAAAACTTAAGCTGATACAGAACGGAGCAGCGTCAATGAAAAAGGATATTTTATTGTATTTACATGTTAACTGCTATCCTTCTAATAATCTTGCAAGAATCTTCGTTTAATTGTAAAATTAAAGCTGTTCTGCGGAGTCTTACAAAATAAAAACAAACAACCGAAGTCTCATGGAGCTTTGGTCTTGTCAGATTAATAAAGAGACATTTAAGTATGACACAGCTAAACTATCACCAGATTTACAAAATGTTGGGAGTATCCATTGACAATTCGCGATTTCGGCGAGATTTGTAGTACCATTACGACACTTGCAAAAAGTACAATGCAAGCATAACAAGTTTTCTATAAGTCCTATAAATCATGGAATTAAGTTAGACAACCAATCAATCATCTCTTCAGTCATTTAAACCCTTTAACACATGCAGAAACATTTGGACCCATTCTGCAACAGATGACTTTAGCCATTAAATTTTCAATTCTTACTCAATAATTATTCTGTCAAACCTGTGTTTAAAGACCATCAATATAAAGTGACCAATATGGTCTTTATTCACAGGTGGTCATTAACACAAAAAATGAGTAATTGGGAAACTCAAGTATATGGTCGCTATAGACAGAGAATTGCTATTCCAAGGTGGTTCTTGGCACAAAATGTTTTCCAAGTATATTCTGCAGAAGTTTTGTTGAATGTAGGTTAGGGTTAAACTCCTTATAAGCTGCATTTGAAAACTAATAATCCATGCTGAATATATTTTGAGTACTTTACAGCTCCGTAGGAAGCAAATTGCAATTGGCGGGGCACGGCCTACGGTTCCTACGGGCCTGCGCTATTTAGTATCGCAACATCATCATTGGCAAAATTGTTGGGGTGGCATGGCCCCCCTATGCCCCACCCCCCAGTACCCTCCGGGTAAATGGTTAAAAATGATCTTGCACTCACCAGTCATCAATCCAGTAGTAAAAGATAAAGTAAGTCTTTTTCAAGAAGTGTAATGGAAAAAAAAGGCGGGATCATGGAGGAAAATTGAAGCTCCGCCTACTATGCATGAAATGGTAATTATAAATACATCCCATGCACCAGATAACTCTCAAAACAGTTTTGACATTTTAATTTCATGTCTTCATTTTATCTATTTTAACCAGAAAAATTGATATCTCTCTGACATATATTTTTATTCCCATGCCATTACACCAAAAAAATTCCTCCATTAATTAGAAAATTACCCACTGACAATAAATAATGCTTTGATTTTTCGCCTCATTTCAAAACTTATCTATAGTCGTATTATCTAATTTTGACAAGAAATTTTCAAAACCATATGCCCATGTGAACCAACTGATAGGGAAATTTAGGCTTTTACCCTTGTTTTGTCTTTAAAATCAAATTACGCCTGTATACACATTTTGACACATCTGCAGCAGGCGACTTTTTGAAAAACATTGCATCAAAAGAAGAAATTGCTCATCATGAGTAATTTCTCATTTTGCCACAACGTTTTCAATTTGTTTGTGTAATTTCATTTTCATTTATCGAGATTTTTCCATTTTTTGTCCAAACATTTTCAGGTGTCTCTGTTGCAGATTTGCTGTATGTGGGAAATGGTTGAACAAAAATAACAACAGTGAAGGGGCACCACCACTATGAATTGTTAATCCTCTTCAGAAATGTTTTTTTTATGGACTCATAATAAACGCTAAACTGTTGTAGCAACATCTTTGTAACAAGCTGTAGTTACAACCTTTTTCCATGAAGCAATTGATTTTCAAAGCTACAGGGTTATCAAATGTTACATGACAAAATAGTACAATGTAATGGTCTTTTTGTTAAAAAAAAAATAAAAAAAATGTAGATTGGTATTCTTATGTTTAATTTTTTTTTCACATCATTATTTCCTTTCATCCCCATAAACCAGTCAGAAACATTTAGTGGCTAATACACAATACACCATTAATAATGCTGGTTTATTAAATTTCAGTAAAAAACGAGGTTTCAGACATTTAACCCAGGGGTATCATTATCATAACTGAGCACATATATTATTTTGGGCGCTTTGTTCCTGGGTTGATAAATACCCAAAAGTCCACGCCCATCCTAGTAAGTTCACACACTGAACCCTTTCCAAGATACTGATGACATTAGATGCCCTTGCAGAAAATGATTGACTTTCGAATACATCTTTCGAAAAAGTTGTGGGGAAGTTCAAAACTAACAAATTATCATATTATATATCTAGACCCCTTATTCAAACATTATAATTCTAATTTTTATTATAATTTTTTTTTCCTCAGAAGTTTTTGAAGCACCCAGCTCTAAATAAAAATGTCACATGAGGTAAACAGTTAATATAGCGACAAGGAAACCTTATCTTCCAGCCACCTTTTGTCCTATGAAGCCCTCAACCCTTTACCTCATATGACAATTTTGCAGCAGACGACTTTGAACATATTTTGTCAAAACATAGAAAATCTCCATAATTGAATGGATAACCTATG
>JAUELF010000002.1:245398-263880 GCA_031471495.1 Clinocardium nuttallii
ACGCTTTCTGATGCCTCTGCAGCAAACAGCTTTAAGAAAACATAGTGACAAAAGAAGAAAAATAGCACAAAATGTGCAATTTTTCCTTTTGCCACAATGTTTTCCATTTTTTGTCATAGGTTATCCATTCAATTATAGAGATTTACTATGTTTTGACAAAAAACGTTCAAAGTCGTCTGCTGCAGAAAACGTTCAAAGTCGTCTGCTGCAGAATTGTCGTATGAAGAAAAGGATTAAGTTATTCTGTATCAAATACTCATCAGTCAATTCTGATTCGTACATAAGAATAGAATGACATGTTCAAAAGTCATCGAAAGGATAAATGAAATTTTCATAAGCTACCAAATAGTTTCACCACAGATCTATGGATCAAATATGCAGATTGGACACAATAAAAAATCAGACATATGGATTTTGTAATAAAACCCGTACACATAATCAATATATCGAAAAGCCAATAAAAACCGGGAATAAAAGAAATTCAGTAAAAAATGTCGGCTTATTAATATCTGACCCCATGTTCGTAATCATAAAAATTGCGAGGGTTGCCATAACTCTGCCATTAACTTATAAAATATTTCTGCTCTTAACTGTACAGTCTGTGCTGATAAATTATTAAAAGCTATTTTATCATATTTTAATCTGAAAATAATTTGTGAAAAGTGTCCAGAAAGCCCGCACTATTCACATGAAAACTGAGTATTGCATGTTTAGCTCGCATTAACTCCTAGCTTGAGCAGGGTAATTAGTTTAATTTGAGGATACTGATGCAAAAAAAGGGAGTGAGTGGTTAACCCTTAACCATTTTCCTGATATTATATATTTTTTTTAAATCTGCTTTGATTTAAACACATGAGAAAAAAAAAGAAATATTGGAGGTATAGGTTTGAATTACTTTGTTGAAACATTGTTCGAAAAGAGAAAAAGGTTTTTTTTACAATGTTTTTAAAAAAGAAGTTGGATGCAGAGGCATCAAATGTTGTAATATATCTAATGTCTAATATTTATGTCTAATAAACCTTTATTATGGGACAAAACATTGTCAAAATTATATTTATACCATCCTCTGTTTCTACTTAACATTACTAAATATAATCAGTTCAATAAATCCAAAATGTCATCTTCTATGTCAGAAAGGAGCTAAAAATGTTCATTGGGATAACTGCATATTAATCCTATCCCACATTTGGACACAATTTGATTCCTCGAAAGGAGAAAACATTTGAAAGCATTATGACAAAATGAGAAAATGCTCACAATGAGCAACTTCTCCTTAAGTGACAATGTTTTCAATTTCTTTCAATAGGGATACTTTCATTTACAGAGATTTTTCCACATTTTTGTCAAAGTCATCTGCTGCAGATTTGTTGCAAGGTGGAAAGGGGGGTTAAATATCTTTTGTGAATGAATGTGTATAGTGACTTTGCAACCATTTATTTTGCAACCATAAATGGTAATAGAAGACAAGTTCATACCTGATAACTGTTTCAAGTCTTTATCTTCAGATATTTCTACTTTTTCATCTGTTGTACCATTCTCTTCTGGAAACACTGGTACTGAAAAAAGATGGAAATGTTGTTACTATTTATATCTTGAAATATATTAATTGTTACTATTTATATCTTGAAATATATTGTTACTATTTATATCTTGAAATATATTGTTACTATTTATATCTTGAAATAATTGTATTGTTACTATTTATATCTTGAAATATATTGTTACTATTTATATCTTTAGAAATATTTCCTACATGTATTTGTACCAATAGTTAGATTGCAACTGTTTATGTCTAATTAGGTCAGCAGGTTCTAATTAAAAACCTATTTTGAAAACCCTGGGTAAGGCGCAATTTTGACAAATTTCAATTGTTTACCAGGAAAAATGATTTAACACTTATAAAGGCTTTATGGTAAGGTGATTAACCTTGGTAAAAAAAAATACCAATTTTAGTTACAACTGTTTCATGCCAAGCCCTCGTGCTGTAGATAGAGTCAAAATGTGGATACAAGTGGGAAAGGGTTAAGGTTTATCAAGACCTCAACCAGGCTTTTAAAATGAGTTTCAATGTGTTTTTACAGAGGTAGTTTAATTTAATGTACAATAAATTCATATTTGTGTTAAAAACTACTGATTGAATTAAGACAAACACATTCAATCTGACATCAAATTAACCATCAACTTATGATTTCACAAATTTCTCATGCCAGATAAAAGTGGAAGCGCCAAATCCAGATATCGTAATTATTATCTCTAAATAAATTTAATCAAAAATGAAATAAACAATATGCCCCAACCAATTTATTCTGCATTTAAATTATCCCCAAGTTATACATACAAATCTGTGTCACAAATAAATGAGAAAATGTTAGAATCAAACATGAAGAACATTGTTCCAAAGTCTGTTTATATCTGTGATTAACTTTTTTATCTGATATGCAATTTTTAGGGATGTCTGCTTGAATATCATTCAAGGATAAATTATCTACTTTGATTTTAATTTTCATGTCATATTTGCTTATAACTTTCCAGTTATAAATGTTTTTTTTCCATCAGATGTTCCTCAAAGTAGAGGACAAACCTATCAGGCGAATTATTAATCAAAACAATATTGATGGACAGACAAGACAGACGGACCACAAAGAAATAATTCAATCATAATGTAACCCTGGTTAGGTGAGTGAGCGCAAAAATCAATGGACAAGTCAACAACCTCTTCACAAAACAACCATTAAATGAAACCTCCCTTTTCTGATGGAATTAAGCTGAGGGCCTTTTTATTAATATGATATATACCAGACATAAACTTATGTACTAATTGTTCCATGAAAAAGTACCACTGGATAGAAAATTTCAAATATAAGTCCGCTTTTTTGTGTAAACATAATTTGAAGTTGGCAGTCCTTTCCAATAAATTGCGCAAAGAGAGAAATGGCTTCTGAATAAACATCCTCTCGTCCATATGCTGTGCCGAGTTGCCAATTTCAAAATGATATTCACAACTGTTTATACAGGTTGGCAGATTTAAGCGCCATCATCCATAAAGCATCTTACAGCATTTATTTATAATCTCCTATTTGTCAGCTTTTAACATAATATAAAACAGCTGATTGGGGGCTACAATTCAGGATTGTTTTTAAAAAGGAGTACCGCAAACAATGTGTTTTAATCAATGTACATAGTGTGGTCAATTGTCCAGTGAAATTTTATAGCACATACATTTTCATCCTGAATATACAATCATTTTTCCTTGCCTCAACCCAGATATTTAGTTATGGAAGATGCTTGTAAAGTAATCACATAATGTAATTAATAAAAATATACATATCATGTCAAATTGCACTATATTATATACAAGAGGTCAGGTTACAAGGCCTCGTTTCCTCTCCTACTGAATCATCCACAAGATTCTAAAACACATGTTAACCCTTTCCCATTTACAGACTCATTTTGAAGAATCTGTAGCAGAAGACTTGGAAAACAGTGAGGCAAAAGGATTGATTGATTGATTGATTACATGGTGTTTTATGCCACTTTCATAATTGTTAACGTAATATCACAGCATTTCCTGGATAATAACCAGTACTAATGGTCCATTTGTCCCGACACCAGCCCGTCAGTCGAAATGCTAACCCCACAACCCTTAGCGCCATGGAGGGCAGCCATTACTAACATTTATAAAGTCTTTGGTATGAACCGACCTGGGATCGAAGCTGAGACCCCCCGCGCTCTATGCAGGGGCTCTTCCAATACACTACTCTAGTCTCCCAATAAGTCAGTAAGTGAAAACAGGACAGACAGAAGACTGAATTTAGATTGTGTCTTTCAGCCGAAAGGCAGGCTAAACATAAATAGGTTGAACCCTTTTCTGTTTAAATCATAACTAATTCAATAAATTGGAATGTGGGAGTTACACCATCTGTAATCAAAGTTCTAGTCAAATGGCGCTATTCAATAATGTATAACATTTATTTTTCTTGAAGTATTTGAATCTTAAATAATTAATTTGAAAGGATAATTTGCTGGAGTAATTTGCTACAGAAAATACTATATAATCCTGTGTTTTTTAAAAGGACCTTGCGATCCTTACATTACCCCTTTCCAACATGCAGAACCAGCAACAGCAGCAAAATTTGTGGCAAAAGTTGAAATATATCCCGGCTCTTTGACATATTATCCTTGAACCTTTTCCCATGTGTTGACACATTCCAACGCATCCAAAGCAACTGACTTTTGAAAACGATGTGGCAAAAGATGTAATTGCTCTCTTTGCGACAGTGCTTTCGAATATATACTTGCAGCTTATGATAGAGAAGTTCCATAGTTTTGCCTAGATGTTGTCAAAGTCATCTGCTGCAGAATTGTTATATCCTTTCCCTCATACGACAATTCTGCAGCAGACGACTTTGAAATTATTTTGTCAAAACATAGAAAATCTCCATAATTAAATGGATAACCTATGACTGAAAGTGGAAAACATTGTGGCAAAAGGAGACATTGCACGTTTTGTGCAATTTCTTCTTTTGTCACTATGTTTTCCAAAAGCAATCTGCTGCAGAGGCGTCAGAAAGCGTCTATATGAGGTAAAGGGTTAAAATTGAAAACTGTTTGATATCCAATATATCTATCAACAGATATATATATAAATATATACTGAATCTTAATACATGCACAAGTTTTAACCTATTACTTTTCCCATGGCGTCATCTGCTGCAGACGTGTCAACGGTTAAAATCATGCACATCAAGGATGTAACGAAACAACAGTGTTTAGGGCAAAGTGTAAGCACTCCCCTAGTGTGTGTCTTTGCTCCTTTGAACTTGCATGATACAACCAACAAAAACGGGCCTGACAATATTTTCACGACAATTTAGGAGCCGGAGTTCTCATAAAAATGTGATAACCATCATTCCCTACACATGGATTTGTTATAGCACCCGGTCGGATCTGGTGAAAGTAATTTTCAAGCGTTAATTCCGAAATAATTTCATCTTTTCTTGATAATTCCTCAGATGATTATAATAACCAGTCGTGATCTTTGCTTAAAATTTGTCTTTTTGTGTGTGCGTAATACTGGTCATTAAAAATTAATCATCGCATGGTGTTACTTTGATCAAAACAGATGGGAAAACTACGCTGGCCTGGGGCCCGGGAGTTGTCATTGTTGTTATTACTAATTTTTCTTTTCTGACAAAAATTAACAGAAATTAATAAGGATCCGACTTGTCACCTCTGGTATAATGAAAGTTAATTGACCCTTTTTGACCTTTTATCTTGTTTAAAAAAAGGGAAGGTACTCTTTCCCGGGCTATACAAACAATATGATACGCCTTTTATATATAGCTGCTGAAGCCTGTGATATTCTATCCTGTCAAAATAACATTTGGTATTTGCTTTCCTAAGTTTCATATAGATTTTTGCATTTAACCTTCAAATTTAAAAAGTGAGTAGAAAAAGCTCACTATGAGGTTAACCCTTTCCCACATGCAGTCACATTTCATTTGGACAAATCTTAACAGCAAATAACATTGTGGCAAATGGTTCATCATGAGCTAATATAATTTCCTTTTGCCATAATGATTACAACTAATTTCAATTATTAATTTACACATTTTAAAGTCAACTCTACTGGAGACTTGATGAATGTAGGAATTGGTGATAAGCATTTTCCCTTTCCCTCATATAGATCCTTTCTGACGCCTCTGCAGCAGACAGCTTTTTGAAAACATTATAGTGACAAAAGAAGAAATTGCTCAGAACGAGCAATTTCTCCTTTTGCCACAATGTTTTCCACTTTAAGTCATACCGTAGGTTATCCATTCAATTATAGAGATTTTCTACTTTTTGATAAAATATGTTCAAAGTCGTCTGCTGCAGATTCGTCATATGAGGGAAAGGGCTAACATTGCATGGGTGAAGAGAGACTTGAAATGTCATAAAACGCTGCAATAGATTTGACACAAGTGTCACTTAACATGAAAGTCTTATGCATTAATTTTGAAAATCTTGTCCTTGTAGATAAGATATGGATTATATCATATGTATGTCCTTTACCCTCAATAATTATTGTAGAGCTTTCATTTTGATGCTAATGTATCATGCATCTCTTTAGAAAACAATGAGGGAAAAAGACCTGAAAATAAGGGATCCTGGAAGCTAGATTATTGAAAACGGTTCTCAGTGAGTCCCTAATCTAAATGCAATAAAGCTGCCAAAGAAACAGTCATATGCATGTTTCCAAAGGAAAACTTTTAAGGGCTGTAATGGACACAAAACTCATCAGGGTTTTGGAGAGTGTAAAAAGTATCATAAGAAAATGAAAACTTTGTTTGAGGGATAAGATTTGTTTAATGTCAACAATTATTTTTTTCATCTTTTTTTTTTCATAAGTACAAATACAACGTTTTTATTGTTTAACCAAATTCCCAGACTATACAAACAGTATCAAAGGGTTGTTTTTTTAAATTTCATATCAGTAAAATTTTATATCAAAAACAATTTTTCTTTCATAAGACTTTGATGTTCATAATTGTGGGCACTCGATTTATCATTTCATGTGAAATGAAAGCTTTTTTAGTGGAGTTTGTCTAAGATAAGGAAATTGCCATAACCAATTGCTTGTTAATGTATTCCCCTGTTTTGTCATAGCTTTATGGCAGACGACTTTTTGAAAACATGACAACAAAAGAAGAGAGCAATTTCTCCTTTTGGCACAATGTTTTCAATTATTGTATTTTCATTTAAAAGGAGTTTCAAAAAAAAAATTGGGGTATGTAGTTGTATGCTGCAAAATTGCTGTATGTGTGAAAGGGTTAAATTACAAAGCAATCAGGTTTGCCTATGACTTACTTTGTTTTGTTCATAATTAAATGTTCTGGGGAAATAATGTAAAACAATTATGGTGTGCATTTCCACTTAATATCTATGAAATTGGGAATAAATTGATATCATTCAATCAGGTAACAGTATACAAGAGCAAATCATAAGTTAATCAATTTCGAGATTTCCAAATTCAACACGGGTATCAGTTTACTTGACAGGGGTCGGCCGAAATAAAGATCAATAGAGAATCAATCAGATATTATAATCAAATGTTTAATAGGACAATTAGTCACAGCTTCAGAGTCATTACAGATTGAAACACTTCACTTCACATTAAAAACAGCCCTTTTCTGTTGGGAAAAGTGTGGTGCGGGGTTTGGATTAAAAAGTCTAAATTACATCAGCAATTCAGAAAATTTTAAATTAAACCCTGATTTCTCATACAGAAATAGGACCAATAACCCTTTGGCTACAAACAAAAATGTGCTGATAATATAAACATGGAAAAAAAACCCACATGTATTCAAAATAAATCGTAGAAATATTACATGTACACAAATTTCACATTTAATCCAAGGTATTTTGCTTTTATATCAAAGTTTTACCAATGAAACAATTCAAGATCGCAAGAAAATCTCATCTTTTTATATTGGATAATTATTTACCATGAAAAGTGACTGTTTTTACAGTTCACAGGTTAGTCCTGATGATTGACCTTCCCTTTCCAACATAAACAAATCTTCAGAAGACGACTGAAAGCATGATAAGTGTCAAAAACCCGAACAATCTCCACAAAATACGTCAAAATATCTTCAGAAGACGACTGAAAGCATGATAAGTGTCAAAAACCCGAACAATCTCCACAAAATACGTCAAAATGTGTCTCGCAGGTGGGAAATGGTTAAATAAGAGTTGAAAACAATGTTTTCGAAATCGTCTGCTGCAGAGGCTATGAGAAAGGGAAAAGGTTAATTCCTTCTATAACAAAAGAGACATTGCTTCCCCATAGGTTTGCTTCCAAGCCAGACAGGAGAGCCGGGAGAGAGAACTACACATCATCTATAAACCCTGTTACGGAAGGTGATATGACAGCCGCGAGACAGGATACAATCCCTATTGGTGAGACTTTTGTCACCGAAAAGTCACAAACTGATATCCTGAACACGCCAACCCCGATTAGTAAAATAGACTAAATAACTCCCAGACTTTTTAACGCTTAACCTGGTGGGAAATCAGGTCAAGAATTCATCTCCAAAAATCAATTGTTTTCCTTACGCACAAAACGTCGCAAATAAAGTGAAATGCTAAGCCAAAAAAAGCGTTAATAAAATTAATCCATAAAACTTCACAAACTTAATTGTACATGGTTACTATATGTTTCTTTTGTTCCATTATCACCGAATTCATGTTCACTTTCAGACTTCTTTTCATTGGCAATACCAGAAGTCATTCGTTGACAACACCAAAGGTAAAAGGTAGCAATTTAGGCTGTAGCCTGGAGATGGTCCTGAAAATAAGCAAACCCCTTCCCACATGCCAAAGTGTTTTGACACATCTGTAGCAGAGAATGTTAGAAAATATTGTGGCAAAATGAGAAATAACTTGTAATGAGAATTGAATCATTTAATACCCCAATGGTTTCATTACTCCTTCTCAATAATTATGCTTGCATTTATAAAGATTTTGAAAGTCGTCTCCTTGAGATTTGTTCTACGTCTCCTGTAGTTTTGTTGTACGAGGGAAGGCCGGGCGGGGTTTAATAACAATAAGAGTTGTCTGCTCTGTAAGTCTTACAATGCTTATCCAATCTTAACCCCTCCAAGTCACAATATATATGGGTATATATAGACTATCTCAGACAATTTCAATATCCAACCAGATAACTTTAGAAACTTAAAGATAGCTCCTGAATTAGTAAATGCCAAATAAGCTAATGGTTAAGTCTCAAACTAGACCAATTCTTGTCAAATCTTCATCAAACTTAGTGACTTAGGGAAATTTGATTTCAAACAAGAAGAACGCCTTAAAAACTCAATGACCCCTACAGTGATTGGCTTACATTCTGACAGTTTGGCAACCTCTTTTTATTTACAATGTTTTTAAAACTCGATCATCATTTTTAAATGAATCACAATTCATCTGTATCTGCCGCCTTGCGATGAAAGATTCCTTTCCAATATGTTTGCATAGATCCCAACATATGGTGCACAGTAAGTCCGCCTCAATCGAGATAGATGAAAAAAAATAGGAAGCATTATATATAGCACAGGGAATCTATAACCTAATCTTGATTTATTATAAATTTTCATTTTCATTTTGACGAGTTCACCAGATGAATTGGCAGCCATGCCCAATATCTTCCTCTGCTCTCTATCAGATTATTAATAACCCTTTCCCACACACAGGCGAATATGCTGCAGACAACCTTTTGAAACATTGTGGAATTGCCCGTTTTTGTTTGTTTGGCCATGCAGAATGTTTTTAAACACTTTTTTCTAAATTATAGTTCAGTTCTGAGTTTCACTGAATGTAGATCTCGAGACTTTCCCTATTTTTGACTAGATGTTTTCAACTCAACTCTTGCATCAAAAGCGTTTCCCTGTTGTAGTGAATTTTAATGAAATATAAAGGTAAATCAAGAACAAAAATTTAGTGATTGATTATTAAACAAGTGAAATCTATTTTTGGAAAAATATGTTGGGTATTTTAATTGTCTTTAACCCTTTCTCACAGACACTGCAGACGACCTTTGAATATTACGCCAACTCTTTTTCAATAAAATTGCTTTCCTTTAAAAAGATATAATTACTATATTTTTCCAAAAAAGTTTTTAAATTAACCTGTGACAGGGGCTTCTGAGAGCGTATGTATGTGGGAAAGGGTTAAAGACGTCAGTCTAATAAGCAATAGATAATTTATCGTACATTTCTTACAAATGTATCATACCGAAGCCCGAGAAAGTTTTCCAATTATACCTTCTCATTTTAAGTACTTTCTTCTTTTCCTGCAATTTATTTGGAAGCTCCCTGCCGCGGAGTCTTATATTTAGTAGCCTGCTTCTGGTAAAGAGTTAAGGATCATTAGCGGGTTTTTTTTTATCTTGATGGCAGTATTATTCCCATCATCTCTGAATTCATTTCAAACTTTAATGCATTATGCTGAGAATATTGGTGATACTTTAATCATTTAGAGTTTTGACGAAATAAAATTAAGATTAAAACGCAATCAAATTATTCCTCAAATCTGTATCAGAGAAATTGCATACAGAAAACATTTACAAAAACATCTTGGCAAATAAAACTCATTTTAATTTTCATCTTCAAATACTTTATGACTATTATTCGTGAATAATTTATTGTGCCCCATTTTTACAAAACTGTCCGTTTTGAATAGATGTGACAATAAATTCCGCTTAAGAATATGTTATTATAGGTGAGGGGATTAAATGACGATATTATAGTACAATTATCTATTCTTCTCAAAGCCCTAATAACATATAAAATCCATTCTTTTGAATCGGCAAAATAAATACCCTTTCATATTAAAAGTTTACCTGATAATAATATTACTTGTCAGCTGCTTTAAAATTAAAATACAAGGGAAAACATGGAAATTTAAAAAGCATCAAATAGAAAACATCAATTGAATAGGATAAATTGCAATTTCTCCTTCTTTTTGCGATGTCTTCAAATGGTCACTTCTAATATACACTGATGTATACAGTTTTCTGTAGCAGGACAAAGGTTAAAGGATTAGATTTCAAATTTCTTTTGACATTTTGTACCTCCCATTGAAGAGCATCTATCTGCAAACAATCGGAGATAGTATAGCAAGAATATATCATTTGAACTCTTTGCTCTTCAATTTCTCCATTTAATAAAATATTATTCTGTACAAACAGTGAAATCATGAACGTAGATCTATATGACTGTTTAAAAAATTGCCAGATGAAAATACGCTATGCTAGTTTTAGTAAAATATGCCATTTCAAGTCAATTGGCAATTTTCATCAAAACTAAAGACCAACTCTGAAAGAAGATCACTTATTCAATTTTTACCTGAAACAAAAACTCTTAAAGCAACGTTAACAGTTTGTTATTAAAAAAAGAATAAAAAATCATTTCCAAATATTGAGTTTTATTCTAATTTAACAGTGTCTGTCGTTTTTAATTTTTTCCCCGAAGTAAGTTTTAATATGGTCTTAATATTCTACAATCCTATTCTGTGGAAGAATTTTCAAAGAAAATTGGAAAAACTGTTGACATTAAAGTGTCTGTAAATACTCTAAATCTTGTCTAGACATCATGCCAATTTTCTGACTTGTGCCAAAGATGTTCATTTGAAAGCCCAAAATCACTGAACAGTCTCCGTAACTTCTGAAAATTTCAAATATAAAATGCCATAACCATGCGAATATGACAATTAAGAGGCAAGGTCTAAATATTTCTCTGATTCTACTCAAACCAGATCAGGAGAATATAAAAAACTCAACTGCGCATATTTAAAAGTTTAATTGTATCATTGTAGTCTACGCACACATATTGAAAATATCTATGAATAAAATTATTAATGTATAATTTTTCAAATCAATACAGTTGAAAGCCAACTCCTGCAGATGCATCAAAATGTTTTTGGAAAGGGTAAAGTTTCCTAGAATTATCATTTAGACAGATATCTCCTCCAATGTTTAATTAACATTTTAAGTTATAGAGTTGATCAATTTAACAAATCTTAATAATAATCACAAATAATATAGTCAAATGAATCGCTGCAGGCTGATATCTTGATGTCTTTGACTAAATTTCTGTTGAGGCTTTAACCAATATACATTATCTGATATTTTGGATTTGGTTTCAGCTAAAAATTGGAAATGTCTTGAGGAAAATTGTAATGAATGGAATAATATATGGAGAACAATTTCCAACAAAATTGTTTGAAGGAACTAATGTGTGTGTCGCCTGCTAAATATATGAGTAAGTCAAAAGCATCGATGGACAGACAAAGAAGTGTTCCCTATGACAGATCTCTCTGCCAATTTCGTGACCATTAGGTTTACGTGAAAATGACAAATCGCTTTTTCCAACACAATATTTTCAATAGTCATATACTGTGTAGGTATCATAAGATGGCTCAATCAATTACAGAATTATTAAAAGTTCCCAGAAAGTGTGTGCCTCCCTTTTGATTATGACCTGACATGGAGCCTCAGAAACTGGCATTTTTGCAAAAGTTGACAAGTTGGAAGATTTAGGGAAGGAGATAAGCATCGTAGATATGCTATGATAAATGAAAACATAGCTATTGCTCTACCATCGTACAGTATACTGACAGCTGCCTTACACATCCATTTTGATGAAATTTTGAAATATTTTGACAGACATAATTTGTTCTGATCTACGACATAAAGGCTGGAGAGGGGAGCTCTGGCTAAAAGTGATATTTTGTGTTCCAAAATCATTATTTAACCACCAACCCATATACTGTTAGAACTCAAAAGAATCGTCTCGGAGACACAAATCTATTGAGAACCACAAGACAGTGTTCAGATCAGTATTGAAAGAGATATTGTTATGCAAAGACCAGCTTCTTCCATCCTATCTCAACCTCAAGGCTGGAGATGTCCGCACCAATTGTTCTGCAATTTGTAGGCTAGAAAAAAGAGCATGTCAGAAAGTAGAGGAGAATTTTTTTTTCTTGTTTCCTAGTTCCCAGAATACTGACTATAGATTGACACAGCTATTTTGTAAATATTTTATCATTTTTGTCAGATATAGATGGGAATTTATTTTTATCAGTTATCATTTTCCTGCTGAGAAAGCTTTTGTTCACATCATTCATCCCAATAACAAGGGCAAAGTGGATTTTTTTTTTTTTACCCGACGTGATATTTTTAGTGTCGGCTGCTATTAAAACTTCCCAGAATATATATATATATATAATTGCCAGAAAAATGCATTCAATTTAACCCTTTCCCACATACAACAAATTTTCAGCAGGTGACTTTGACAGCATTTGGGTTACGCGTACGTAGGCCTACTGAACAATAATGATCTTTTTAAGAAAATATAATAATTGACTAGTGATAAAAAAACAGTTTTGTTGAAGGAGAAATTGTTCATAATGAGCAATATCTCCTTTTGCCATAAAGTTTTCTAAAGTTGTCTGCTGCAGATGCATCAAAATGTTTCTACAAGTGATATAATATTTTTCATAGTCCTCAGATTGAGTGCTTTGACAACTTCTGTGTAAAAAGCAGTAACGCCCACAACATTATATGTTTAATAAACCCTATCCAAACTTTAGACGCATATTGACACATCTGCAGCAGACGACTTTTGAAAACATTGTGACAAAAAGGAGAAATTGCTCAAAATGAGTAATTTCTCCTTTAGCCACAATTTAAAGTGTTCAACTTTTTCAGTAATTATACCTACATTAATGGAAAAATCCATATTTTTAAGTAGTCTGCTGCAGATTTGTTTTATGTGGAAAAGAGTTAACTTAATCCTTTCCCTCATGAAGACGCTTTATGAAAACATAGTTACAAAAGAAGAAATTGCTACTTTTGCTACAATGTTTTCCACTTTTAGTCGTAGGTTATTGATTCAATTATAGAGATGCTCTCCTTTTTGACAAAACATGTTCAAAGTCATCTTCTGCAGAATTGTTGTATGAGGGAAAGGGTTAAACACTCCAAATGAACATGACATGAACATATCTAGTAGAGAGTCAACCTTGTAACATTTCAGTGAATAATTGGAGATCTGTTTTGAAGGAATGTTTTTTAAAGCATTTTCTCTTCAACAGGTTATCATAATTCTGCATACATGTAGCCTAATGTTTTGATTGTTTGATTGGGATTAAAGCCATTTTCAAAAGCATTTCAGTTAAAATCAAACCAGCTATTTAATCTTCATATGTATTTCCTTGCTTTCTGATACATGTACTCCATACAACAGACAATCCAAGCAACTGACTGCTTTTCCACATAGACTTTCAGCTCATTTGCGGAAGACGAATGACACTTGTCAAAGTGACCTTTGTCAAACCTTGGAAAGAATGGAAAAGCTGGGGTTCATAATCACATCGGTCCCCTGGATTGACAGCCTGTTTCGCCAAATGTTTTGCAGGAATATAGGACAAAACAAAGAGAGAAATGCTAGCTATAATGAAGTTTTCACAAATGGTTGCATGGTTACAGAGAAGTTGTTGAAGTCAATGAATGTATATTGTTTTACGGCGCATCGACAGCTAAGGTCATTTAGCACGCAATTGAATTTAATTATTCATGATCCCTGGGTAAACAAACCAGTACTAGGCTAGAAAATGTGCCTTGCCCAAGGGCACTCCACCATGACCAAATTGCCGCGACTGGGGGTCGAACCAGGGACACCCTGTTTCGAAATCCCCTACGCTAACCACTCGACCACAGCGGATTCCTGTTTGAAGTCAAACGTTAATAGACTAACATATATGCACTCATGACAGTTGCCATGACATTAGCTTGCCTGGCTTTCAGCCAGGGGAGCTAAAATGTACATGTATTTCTTCCAGGGCAAAGTTTGTACAACTTATCTGCTTTTGTCACAGATATACAAAACTAAACTCACCTGTCTTTCTCCCATGTCCTGGTCAAAACGCTGGATCCAATTTTCTACTTCAGTTTCAATCTTGAACTTTTTCTACAGAAAAAAATAAAACAAAAATGTTACAATTACCAAGGACAAGTTATCCAAGAAAAACAATGCAACAGTCATCAAAATCAATTGTTTTTTACACTTACTGGAAAATCTTGGTATTATATACATGTACATTTTAATTTATTGTATATTGCATTTGACCCTTTACTCCTAGAAATAAATTAATTTCTGTCGGTTAAAAAACCCAATCCTGCTTTCAAAATTTATATAAATGCTCCTGACAAAAACTGTAATTCATACAAATTGATAAGTAACAATGAGTTTATTGAGCTAATTAATGCTATATATCATATCCATCAATAACTTCATTATCAAGTAAGGCCTAGGCAGTCTAGTGGTTAACCCTTTTCCTCATACGACAATTCTGCAGCAGATGTTTTTGAACATATTTTGTCAAAAAACAGAAAATCTCGATAATTGAATGGATAACCTAGATATGACTAAAAGTGGAAATCATTGTGGGCAAAAGAAGAAATTAATCGTTTTGAGGCGTCTATATGAGGGAAAGGGTTAAACTTTAAGCATTCTCATCAACATCTGCTTTGTGATCAGGATCAGGATCTGTCTAAGGATCAACAATGTCTGCAGTGCTATTTACAATTCTTTTGTAAGATAACTGGCTATTATTTAATGTTAATACACACGAATAAGGGAAAGGGTGTTGTAGCCAGCATTCCTATAAAGAAGTTTTAACTCAACAGGGACAATACCTAAAATATCATCACAACAGATACTTCAACAACATCTGAAGAAATATTGTGGAGAAATCAGGTAGGATTTGAATAGGAATTAACATCATTGTGGTAAAAAGGATTTTTTTTAATTCTGAGAACTTTCAATTTCAATGAATGTCTCTACTTCAAAGTATTCTGCATCTTGTACACTAACAGGTGTTTTATTAGAGTAGCAGGATACTAATTGAAAGCAGACAGGGGTCAGGGGATGCTCTCCAGTACGGACAAAGGAAATTCTGTTTAAAGTAGCCGGGTAAAGGCTTAGCAACTACTGGGTCATTTTGAAACTCCTGCATTTACCCGGCTACTGGGTCATATTGAAACCCCATTGAATAAACAATAGTATTATACAAATAATCTACAGAAAAGACTTATACAAATACCTTTCTCAGTTCTTGTTCATTTTCCCTGTGCTCTCCAACATGATTCTGAAGCTGTGTTTGCAGCTGAACAACTTCTTGTGTCAGTCTTTGTTTACGGCCTTCACTGTTCTTCTTATCTGAACCCTTCTGCTTTTCAGCCTCTACATTCACTCTGCGAATATGGTCCTCAGAAAACTTTTGAATTTGGCGGAGATCAGCCTGAAGCGCTCTAATGACATCATTTTTCTTTCTGATCTGTGGAAAACAGTTTTAATGTATACATGATTAAGTAAAGAATGGCAGGGTAAGAAATTTATAATGGAATTAAGATCAAACAGGATTTCATTTTCTGAAATTTTTTCAATGACCATTAAGTTCAATGCAACTGATTGAGAATCAGTCCTGCGCACTGTCACATTGCTATCACTTTGATGCTCAAAGTTCAACTGCAGTAATACTATTAATGGTGATAAATCATCTACAAATTGATTCCTTTAACATAGCACAAGAGTATTGTTGAAAAATCAAACATTTACAAATAAAGTTTTTAATTCTGAAATGATATATTTTAAATATTATGATAAACTTTGTCAACCTTAGTATGTCCAGACATGTATCACATTTTTTAAAAAATATAAAGTTAAAAGAAACAAAATGTTAAGAGTTTGTATCAGGTTTAACCCTCTCCCTCATACAACAATTCTGCAGCAGACGACTTTGAACAAATTTTGTCAAGAAATAGAAAATCTTTACATAATTGAATGGATAACCTTATATGACTAAAAGTGGAAAATATGTGGCAAAAGGAGAAATTGCATGTTAATAAAATTCGGATTTTCTCCTTTTCAGTTATGTTACAATGTTTTTCACAGCTTTTCTGCTGCACAGGCGTCAAAAACTCAAAATGTGTCTTCCAGTGGGAAAGAGAGGTTTAAAACAAAAAGCAAAGATATACCTCTTCATCTTTATCATCTTGGGCAGCTTTCAGTTCTGTTTCCAACTTGTCAATGATTGCTGCATTATTCCTTTCTCTTTTGGAAATTTCTTGAAGATATTCCATCTTCTCCTTTTCTTCCTCAGGTGTTGTAAGAAGCTTATTCATAAGCACATCTTTCAGCTCTTTCATGTTAAGTATTAATTCAGCAACAATTGGATTTCTTCGGTTATATTCATTTTTGATGATATTTAAAGCTGTTGGGCTATTGGCAAATGCACGCAAGATACTTTTACATGAGGTGTTCAATTGCTGTGCCACCATGGTAAGGCTTCTGACTGTTCTTTCAATCTGACTGTCAATGCTAAAGTTCGACCGTACACTACCAGCACTGGATGGTCTTGAACTTTGACCCTCCTGACCAGATTCTGATTTTCTGGAACTTGACCTCGAAACCTGCTTTGAACTGCCTGACATAACAGATGCTGCATGTCCCTCATCCTCTTCAAGCATCTGGTTACCTTCAGGATCACCTTCTGAGGGCGTTGGTGTCCGCTTTTTCATTGCCATCTCATTCCGTTTCATCTGTTTATCTAATGTCTGTTTTATGTCCTCATAGCTTCCTAGGATGACAGCATGATGCTCTATCAGCTGAGTCAGCTCAGCTCCAAGGCTTATGGAGAATCTATCTATACTGTCAATGATGAAAGGTAGGAGTGTGACAATCTCGCTTTTCAGTATTGTATCCTCAAAGACTGACATCACCCTCTGAGCTTCTATTGTGGCAATCTTCTTCCTTGCTGGTTCAAGAGCTCGAGAAGGATCCAAACGCAGCCGATTCTTCAGCTTAGCATTTAAAATTCCGCGGTTCTTCTGAGGTGGATTAGGGACATGAAGCCTCATTTGTAGAGTTGGCTCAGCTGTAACAGTCTGAGTCAACGATCTTGCCATTGCAGCAGTCGCCATGATTAAATAACTATTTTTTGAAATATAGTGTTACGAAAGAGTCAATTTCTTACATAAATAGTTGAAGTATTTATGTGTAACACAAAGCCTTCAGTTACCGTTCTATATCTCAAATCAGTGTCCTTAAGAGTCCTTTTTAAAGGAAAAATATATTAACCCAACGGGTTTGTTTATCTTGTTATCCAATTTCCGCCATCTTGTAACCAAATAACTCAAATTGTTTGTTATCATAGCAACGGCAACAAATAGCGCCCGAGATACAGTTTTGACGTATTACCACCTTTCAAATATTCAAGAAACATAATCCGTAATTCGTTCATTAATTATTAATCTCAAATAAAGAAATTTTATTCACCATTTCCAAGCCTCAAAGAAGGCTTCATTGGTGGAAGAATATTATGGAACTATTTCTTGTTGACCTTTGTGAAATAAGGTTAAATAGGTGGCGTAGTAAAGCAATATGGCGCGGAATATGGATGAAAATCATCTAATACAGGAAGTGGACGGGTTCGAAGACATTTATGCATTACGTATGTCTATTTTACTTCATTTCGACCGTCATTTCTTAGTTATATGCACTGAATAATAGAACGGATAAAATCATTCACTTATGTTTCGCTACAAGCACCAGTATGCGAAATGAAAGTAGGTGATTAAGTTGACGAGGTGGGGCATCGTGGTTTGTTTACATTCTGTCTGTCACACTGTCAATTAATGTCAAAAAGTCAAAAACTTAGTAGCAAGTTTAAATTCTTGATTTTTTTTAACTTTAGCGAACTGTGCACTATCAGTTTTGAGTAAAAATCAATTATAGACGACCCTCACCCTTAACCCATTAGAGTACTGAATATAAGAAGAGTTAACCCTTAACGCTAGTCGGGTGACGGGCAAAACGTCGAATTGATAAACAAGAACAAAATGGGAGTCAAAACGTCGAAAAGGAAAATATATTGTCTATTTTCTA
>JAUELF010000002.1:390268-400624 GCA_031471495.1 Clinocardium nuttallii
CCTTGAATTTCTCATACATTACTGTGTCAGGCACCAGCTGGGGGTATTCATCACCTTCAGTGATATTTCTAGTTTATCTTGATATGTCCTATATTAACCCTTTCCCTCATGTAGACGCTTCTCCAGCATTTGGCTTTTGAAAACATAGTGACAAAAGAAGAAATTGCTCAAAACTAGCAATTTCTCCTTTTTGTCATAGGTTATCCATTCTATTGTAGAGATTTTCTTTTTTTGACAAAATATGTTCAAAGTAGTCTGATGCAGAATTGTCTTATGAGGAAAGGGTTGAAGGAAACCAACTGACGCAGATAACATGTGTAGGAGTAGAAACATTGATAATCTTTACCTTGCAACAGACAATATTCCCAAATATTGTTTGGATAGAAGTTACTTAGTATTAGCAATTTCTTTGGCCGAAACTATAAAACTCTAAAAACCATTCTCAGTGCTCAGAAATGAACTCAATGCTCCAAATAAGGCTTTTGCTTGGTCAATTTGGAGAACGAATTTGCTTCTGACCTATCAGATACTTGAGCACAAATTCTGAGTACAGATTAAACGTATATAGTTTCGGACCCTTATTTTCCCAGTCAATGTCATCACTCTCATTTCTTAGTTATTCTACCAATTTGGCATTTTTCCTCAAATGGTTTTTGTGTCGCCCTGCGTAGCATGGTAGGACCTTTGGGATTACTTTTGTCCGGCGTCTGTCTGTCTGTCCGTCGCACTTTCAATGAGAAGGTTCAGGTGATACACATGCTCCGCGGAGCATTCCATTCTAGTTAATTATAAAACTCAAATAGTGAACTGTTGTATCAGGTTACAGTGTGCTAATCAGGAAATAACTAGTACTTTTAAAAAAGCTGAGTTGAGTGTAAGGCCGACATGTAATTTGTTTTTGATATTTAAGAAACATGGACTTCAATTTGATTATTTTGTATCTTTTCAACAGGAAGAAGGACGGCAAAATTAAAACTGGCTTCAAGAATGACTATGTGAATATGAACTGTGATGTAGATTTTGATTTCTCTGGACCAACAGTGAATGGAGCTGCTGTCTTAGGGTAAGTTAACTTGGATAAATAACGCTTTTTCTCTGAAAAGCATTTTGTTTTTCTGCTCTTAAATAATTATTCATCCCATTGATAAGGTTATAATGAGTACTTGCAATTTAAGGTCTCATTGATAAATACTTGTGATTAATAGTGTCTACTGTGAAGACCAGTGTTTACTTTGCTCATTTGATTCCGTTTCCATTACAGATACAGTGGTTGGTTGGCTGGCTACCAGATGGCATTTGACACTTCGAAGAGCAAGCTCACAAAAAGTAACTTTGCTGTTGGCTACAAAGCTGGAGATTTCACCTTGAATACAACTGTGTAAGTATTTAAATCAGAGCATTTGATTAGAGCATTTTTTATTGTAAAGAAAAAAAGTCAGCCTATTGTGTTACCCTTGGAATCTATGTCGTCACAAAACCTCATAACTGAAAAACAGTTACACATATACATTCAAATGAAACTTTGTTTACATGTTCCTAGATCAATATGCATGTCTATACCAAGTCCAATAACTATGGCTTTAATTATTATTCCCTTTTTGAACTTAGATATTCGTGCTTAAAGTTGAACCTTGCCCATTACTCCAAAAACTGTTAAACATTTCCAAATGAGACTTGGTACACATGTTTCTAGGAACAAAAGGCATTGTTTAACCAAGTCACATAACTGCATTTAATAATGATTATGAAATGCCCTTTTTACGATTTAGAAAACCCCGGAAGAGTGGGCCTTCACTCTGTTGAGATCTTGTTTGATTTCCATTCAGAGCATAAATAAAAGGAAAGTATACTTGTGACTTCTACAGTGGCAGTCAATGTTTTAAGTTTGATCATCCTCGTGATTAATAAGTTCATTAGAATATTCTATTTATTTTCAAAATCTAGTTTCAATTTCTTAATCATCATGAAATAATTAGTAACTTTAATGATGTTCAACATACCTTTAGTGTGTAGTTCATTCTTTTTGTCATTGTTAAGCATTCCTGCATAATCAAGTGTATTTCATTCATTAACAGGAATGATGCCTCAGAATTTGGAGGTTCTATTTATCAGAAAGTAAACAGTGAATTGGAAACTGGAGCCACCTTTTCCTGGACTGCTGGAAGTAATGTCACGCGCTTTGGACTGGCTGCCAAATACACTTTAGATAAAGACTCGAATGTCAGCGTATGTATTTCAATAGGCTTTAAATTGTATATTACCCTTCAGTTTTGAGTCACTTGTCATAGTAATGAATTGTAAGTCTGCCTGTCACTGCCTCAGTTTTGTAGTGTAAGAGCGTCCGTCTTGGGTGGGGGAGGTCGCTGGTTCGATCCCCGGCAGGGTCATACAAAGACTATAAAGATTGTAAAATTGGCTGCCCACTTTGGCGCTCAAGGTTACAGAGTTAGCATTAAGACTGGCTTGCTGGTGTCTAGATAAATGGACCAATACTATAGGCTAATAGCACTGGTATATTACCAAAGAAATGCTGTGATATTTATTTAAACATTGTTGAAAGTGGCGTAAAACACCAAAAAATCAATCAATCGGTCTTCCTGTCATGCTTTCAGCTACTGACTTTGGCAGGTGACAATTGTGCTCCTTTTAGCTCACCTGTGCACGAATCACAATGTGAGCTATTGTGATCAGATTTTGTCCTCTGGTGACCGTCTGTCATGAGTCGTCAATAATTGCTCTTGTTAACACTCGACAGGTTACATTTTCATCTCCATCAAATCTTGGACAAGTTCGAAACTGGGTCATATGAGGTCAAAAACTAGGTCAAAGGAAAATCTTGTTAACTCTCCAGAGGCCACAATTTTTGCTGCAGCAGTTTAAAATCTTGTTGGATTGTTTGTCTTAAAAAATATCTGTCAAATTTGAATATGGGTCATATTGGGCCAGAAATTAAGTCACCAGGCCAAATTTGTTAACACTGTAGAAGCCACATTTTTTGCTACAGCAGCTTGAAATTTAGTCGTAATGATATCTAGGCCAAGTTCGAATATGGGTCATGCCAGGTTAAAAACTAGGTCACTGGGCCAAATTGAAGGAAAATCTTGTAAATTTTCTAGAGGCCGTAGTTTTTGCTTCAGCAGCTTGAAAAATTATCAGAATTTTTGTCTGAATGATATATAGGTCAAGTTAGAATATGGGTCATATTGGGTCAGAAACTAGCTCACTAGATCAAATTGAAGGGAAATTCAAACTCCAGAGGCTGCATTTTTACTTTGAGCAAGTTGAAACTTTGTCAGAATGCTTGTCTTGATGATATCTAGTCCATGTTGGAATATGGGTCATATCAGGTAAATAAATATAGATCACTAGGCCAAATGAAGGAAAATCTTGTTTACACTCTGGAGGTTGCATTTTCAATCTTTGTCAGAATAAATGTTTTGATGTGTTTTGCATAAGAAATCATATTGCGTAATTCAGGTGAGTGAACTATTAAAGGCCATAATGGCCCTCTTGTTATGTGAAATGCATGCAGATATGTTATTTATATGATATTTGGTGGTATTTCTGTTATGGCAAGGTATTTTTGTGTCATGCTATGCAGGATCGCTTTTCCTTAGTCTGTCTCTCACATTTAGTCTTATCTAAAAAGGCAGCACATGAATTCAATCATTCTGGTGATGTTACTGTAAAGAGTTGATGAAATTCTTTTTGCTTATTGGTCTATTTTGTCTTGAGTGGGCCCGCATATTTTTGTACACAAAAATCTTTTCTTGGAGCATAAAGTAATCAAAATGGTTGTTCAAAAACCCTGTCAGTAACACCTGCATTGCTTGATTGGTTTAAGTGGCTCAAATATTATACTTAATTGAACCCTTTCCCAGATAATAAAAATTGAAGGCAAACTACTTTTAAAACATCTAAGAAAAATATTTAAGCATTGAAACATTTAGTTGGGCAAGGAGAAATTGCTCTGAATGAGTGAGATATTTCTCCTTTTGTCGTAATGTTTTAAAGATGTCTGTATGTTGGAATGGGTTAAGGAATTATCTTGTTGCCATAGATGGTAATTCTAATGTTTGTTATATCCTTTACAGGCGAAGGTGAACAATGGTGGTCAGATCGGTCTAAGCTACGCACAAAACATTAGATCTGGTAAGTGACATTTGAAGCAATCCATTTTGAGCTTGTCTGGGGGGTTTTGACGGAAAATGGTCAGATTATTGCAATACCCTTGTCACGAAACTTTAACCTTACATCATAACTCATAAAACGTTCAACCGTTTCAAATGAAACTTGTACACATGTCTATACCAAGTCGCATAACTCTTGTGTTAAATATATGTTGACAAATGAATTGGTTTGCAGTAAAACAGTTAACAACTGTCAGTTTTCTTCTGTCTGTTCATCCTTATAAGAGTGATGATAAGTGTCATGAACCTGTCCAAGAAGGAAATTTACGAGGTCAATTTTGAGAAAAGTTGTAGATTCAGGTCAGTCCGATCAAGATCTATACTCTTTAGTTATTATTACACAATCTTTTTAAAAGCTTGTGTTATTAACATGTGTCAATTCTGACAAGACAGCAGAAGTACAGACTGATCTAAATTCAAACTGTTGAGAAATTCCAGCTTGAACCTTTTGAAAGACTGGTATTTCAGAAAAATAAATCAAAGGCTATGTAACGCATGTGTACAGGAGATGCGGACATAGTTTTTACATGCCAATCTTATGTACATTGGTTTGTAAATAAAGGGCTTTAAGGAGATGGCTGTATTTTTTATTCCCAACTAGCCGAAACTTCAGAGATAATATCTTTTCTCTTCTAGGTGTGAAACTTACCCTGTCTTCATTGATTGAAGCCAAGAACATTAATGGTGGTGGCCACAAGATGGGCCTTGGTCTGGACTTTGACATGCAGTAACTACAATCAAATCATCAAGAACAACAGATTGAAGATAGAAATGGATGATTCTCACTACTCTGTTGCATTGGGATGCATGTTTAGACTTGGTCTAAAAGGACTAGTGCCCTATTTAAATAGCATTATCTCTAAAAGTGTGTTGAAAATATATAATCTAGTTTGAAAGATATTGTGTCAGTTTACTTACTGTTGTTTCAGAAGCACAGTGGAAAAGAAATTATAGGGAGACCTTTGTTCACAGAATATTTATTTTTGTTTTCTTCTAAGTTTCCGATACATTCTGTAGTAAATCTGTTAAATGAGTATCCATGTTATGAATATATCTTACTAACCCTGTGTACGCTGTAAAGAAAGTATAAAATGTATGAATGAATGAAAGTTATGAATGTTGTTGGTAAAGTAGTTTAGTGAAAATTCACATCACTAGCATGTGTCTTGTCCGACGGACATAGGACCATATTAAGTGTGTGAAGCTCCAGTTCAGAAATGTGCTATAATTATGTACAGGTCGTAATTCATCTTTTCATTTCCCATTAATCATGTCATTCTTGTCTATGTGTTCCAGATTGTGTCAGCAGATTATTTGAATTGACTGTCGGATGTAAGTCTGATATTCCTGCCATAAGTCAGTGTAGTTGGTATTTACGAGTACTGAGTTAATCAGTGTACTTATATAAATCAATTGTTAATGCTGTTAAAAGGTATGTGTGCAATATTTCCAAATGGTATATGATAACTGCAGAGATAAACTTGTCCTGAAATTGATGTGCCATCTGTATTCCTCTCTTACAGGTCCTTCAAAATAAGCCACTACAGCAAAAATCGAATAAAGTGCTTGACATTTGATGATTTAATTTCTGTTTGATATGTTTGTGTGTGTATTTTGGTTATGAAAGTGATGTTAAGCATTATATATTGTTCATGGTACCAGGCCATATTATATGTGTACCTCATTCTATTCAAAGTTTACCGGGTGTATATAATATAGACAAATAATCAGTTTGGGCAACAAATATATATAACACAAGTTACTACTCGGTAGTATAACGTGTTCACCAACAACATCATCAATAATGCAGCACGGAGTTGTGAGAATCTTACATTAGCAATTAAATATAGTTGTTGTGATATATTTTATCTTTTCATTACCTTCTCTCATTATTAGTAAATAGAGAGATCGGATCATACGTTTATTCTTGTCCTAAGATTCGTAGGCGGACAGCAGATTTAAGAGATGTTTCTGTGTCTTTTCTACCTTTTAAGTCGGTGTTGTTTGCTCGCATGCAAAGAACACTTTTTATCTTGTTTGTAAAAACATTGCTTTTGTAGTTTGTCAAGAAAATGCAAGGGCTTAAATGGTAGAAAATGTTTGTGCTCCTCGAACCTGTCGTGAATATTGGTAACTTCTAGTTTGCATAAAGTCTGTTGTATTCTCTGCTTCGAATGTTTTCCATACATTGAAGAATTATAAACGAAACTTGAAAACATGGCTGATTTTGGTTTTTATTTTAATGTTTCTTCCATCTTGATAAACAAAGACAAACTTCCTTAATGTAAAAGGAGCTGCTTTGTTTCTGAAGAAATTCTTTTGAACCGCCTCAGTATGTAACCTTACTGTCTACCCTTGGCAAATTTCATACCAAACACACAACCATTTTCCCCTTGAACAAATCTTCAGTGGACAACTTTGAAAAAATATGGGCAGAAATGTGGTAAAATTTAACGATAACAGACCGTTTGACTGTAGAGTTGAAAACATTGTGACAATAGAAGAAATGCTCTTCACTATGTTTTCAAAAGTCGTCTGCTACAAAAAAAACCTTTCCTTCAGCGCTCGGGTTTGCAGTGATTATTCTTGGTCCTAGTTGGGCAAACATACTCTATAATGGCGTTAGTTTACCAAGGACACAATGTGATATAAATAACATAGCAGCATAAGGTACCTTTGGAACAAGCTGTTCAGCTAAGCCAATTCGTGTTCTGACATTGACCCTTACCCTCATACAAAAGTAAATCAATTCATTAAAAAAAAAAGAATTAAACATACACATGGGGCATGTTTGGTAAGGATCTCTTCATTTTGGGTGTTGGGTAGTTGGGTAACACATGTCTTGACCCTCTTATACATACAGCCAATCTGCAGCAGACAACATTAAAAATGCCTAGGCAAACATAAAAAACTTCTCTAAATGAAAGTGAAGCATATTTAATTGAGTTGAAAACAATTCTGGTAACAGGATACATTGCTCATTGTGAGCAATTTCTCCTTTTGTCACAATGTTTTCAAAAGTCATCTGCTGCAGATGCATCTGTTTTTATGAGGAAACGTGATAAAAACAATCGGAGTATTCACCCTAATAATTGATGTTTTTTCAGTATTTATTCGACATGCGTACATTATTTACAAATAATTAGAACTAGAATCCTATAGCAGTGATCCGTATAAGTATCACGACTGAACATTTTGGATTTTAAAAATCTGATGCGGAAGGACAAACGGGTCGTTTCTCATTATACCACAAATTAAATAAAATGTCTGCATGTGGGAAGAATTTTACGAATACATGTAGTAATGCAACGTTGTTTTATTCTACACTCGAAATAGAAATAAAACCGGCACTGTATAACTCGTCACCGTGTTGCATCTCTTGGGGCTGATGAATACGAAACCGTTCCGTGATACAGACGAACTGGAAATGTGGGATAAGGAGAAAACGCATATTTTACTGAACAATTTCCAAAGACCACTGAAACAAATCATATAGTTAGTCCATATACAATTCCTGGGTTGCTGTTTTATGTGGTGTGTATCGACCCTTGACACACAGATATTAGTTTGAGCCGTTCCATGAAAAACCCACCATTATGGACGCTGCGTAATGTATCGAACCAGAGTACCCTGTGTAATCCGCACAGGCTAATCAGAACCGATTCGGGTGTATAGAGTTATGATTCCTGAAACAGGAGGCGAAAAGTGTCCGGAAAAGCTTGCGCGACATGCTTAGGCTGGTCTGGGTCGATACTTCACGCAGTCAACAATGTTGGTTTTCTGGTGGGACGGCTCATATATAGTACGAGGTGACACTCGCATTTATTATAATAATGAATCGCAAACGTGGCGGAAATACAATGTGGCCACTAGCATGACAGTAAGACACACTGTATATGATACTCTCAACGACTTCTTGATTAACGCGTCCGCCAGATGACACCATTCTGGTAACAGTCAAATACTTTAACCCTTTCCCTCATACGACAATTCTGCAGCAGACGACTTTGAACATATTTTGTCAAAAACATAGAAAATCTCCACAATTTAATGGATAACCTATGACAAAAGTGTAAAACATTGTGGCAAAAGGAGAAATTGCACGTTTTGTGCAATTTCACCTTTTGTCATTTTGTTGTCAAAAAGCCGTCTGCTGCAGAGGCGTCAGAAAGCGGTTTTATGAGGGAAATAGTTAAAACAATTAGACGCTGAGAAAATTAAAGCATCATCTGAAAACAAGTAAGACGTGTAGCCCCGATAAGCTCGTTCGCGTGTAGTCCGAAAGTATGCTCAGTCAGTCAGTTAAATGATCCTTTTTTGTGTCGGCCCATAATACTTGCCTGTCATAATGCAATTAACCTACAGCTTCAAACCCGATTCATCCGCAAACCAGACAGGGGGGAACGTAAGCGAAAATAAAATAAAAAGTGCCAGAGTAATAGAGAAAAAACCACGTAAATTTAATTAATCAGTAATTCAGAGTATCAAAAAGAATAAATAGTCATTATATACCATTGGCTGCATCAGAAAGAATTATTCTCGGGGCAATCTCGTGTGATCTCGTGTGATATGACGAGAAAAGCCGCGAGTTTGCATGCGGACTGATAGATCTAATAATAAAATATCACAGAAACCCAGCTACGGGAATAAATAATTCATTGTGATAGGAGCGATATGATCGGGACCATCAACATAAAATGATAATCCTAATAAACTAAATTATTGGGTCTAACTTTCATCTCGTAATACAGGGCGACCCTGTAGACCATTATTAGCCCGAGATATGATCTCGAAACACGTTATTATGGGAAATAAACAAGACGCAAAAATGAGGTCGAACGGTAACACACGGAATGGCCGTGGGTGCTATTTTCCTATATTTTATCCACGTCAGGCGTATTTTGGTCTTAATGCGCTTTCTCACGCAGTCCTCACTGTCCGTCCATATGTACAAGTTGACCGATATGTGACTTCTGCCAAAGGAAACCCATAAAAGTGTTTTCCTAATGGTTGTACACCTACATCATTTCTGTGTGTGTTGTCTTCGCGTATTTACATCAAGACCCCTTTCCTCCAGACATGCCTCTTTTTTATTTTAATCTTTTTTCTAGCTGATGGCAAACAGGCGTTACTTCGCCTTGTAACAGCACGAAGTTACATCTTTTTGCAAAATGTGTCGCGTCCAGCGAGGTTTGGTCCTGTTGTTTAATTAGTTTATTTATTTTACATCAAGTAGGAAACAGCTTTTTAGCTCATACTTATCACGCCCGATGTCTGCGTCTGTGAGCGCAGCGTTTGTGTGGGGAACAATTCCAAATGTACAACCCGTTCATCACCGGATTCGAACCCGGGTACTTAGGTACGAGAGACCGACGCTCTACCACTGTCTGGGTCTCTGTGCAACTCCTTTATTGCATCACTTAAATGTACAGGGACACTTTGTTAGTGGGGCTGCACTTATAACATTTTTCTCCCAACAGTTTCACTTATATATAAAGTACTTATAGTCGAGCAATATCCTGTATGATTGATACTTCAACTTGATCTGAAGGTTCTTTTTTTTCTATGTGTAACATTGTTTTGTTATGTTCGTTTATAATTGGTTCTGCAGACTTTATTTCATATGGCCAGGCAGCTTATGGTAAATACATGTATATTTACATTTTTTTATCAGAAGATATATGGTCGTGAAACTGATGGGGTTATCCTCGTATTTGTTTTCCTGAAGTTTCATCTTGGAACATACTACATGTAGGTACAATGCAAGCTTTGGTGACTTTGTGTGTGGCTAAGGACTTCACTGAATATCACCTCCTGATCATGCAATATGCAGTTCATATTACGCTCGCTCTCTCTCTATGTCTCTCTGTCTCTCTGTTTCTGTCTCTGTGTGTCTCTGTCTCTGTTTCTGTCTCTGTCTGTCTCTGTTTCTGTTTATGTCTGTCTCTGTCTCTTTCTCTCTATCTCTCTATCTCTCTGTCTCTCTCTGTCTCTCTTTGTCTCTCTCTCTCTCTCTGTCTGTCTGTCTCTCTCTCTCTGTCTCTCTGTCTCTCTGTCTCTCTCTGTCTCTCTCTGTCTCTCTCTGTCTCTCTCTCTCTGTCTCTCTATCTCTCCTCTCTCTCTCTGTCTCTCTCTGTCTCTCTGTCTCTCACCCTCTCTCTGTCTC
>JAUELF010000002.1:446277-456928 GCA_031471495.1 Clinocardium nuttallii
CCTCACAAGGTCACCATGACCTTGACCTTCTGACATCAAAATCAATAGGGGTCATCTACTGGTCATGACCAACCTGCGTACCAAGTATGAAGTTCCTAAGCCTAAGCGTTCTTCAGTTATTAAGCAGAAACAAGTGTGACGGACTGACGGAATGGGCAAAAACAATACGTCATCCCCATGTAATGGGCGAGACATTATTAGTGCTGCTTTCAACAAAACAAACCTGAAAACTAGCATTTGATGCTGAAACCAATGCCACAACGGAGTTATAGAGTATCCTCTCCTTGAACTTTCAACAAATTTTGATTTATATCAGTGTTCCTTGAAAGTTGAGAGTTCTACTGGTCCATTTATCCTGACCCCAATTAGTCAGTTGTAATCCTAACACAGTAATCATGATCACCAAGAGGGCGGCCATTACTTCTATTTTTAACCACTAACAAAGTTTAACCCTTTCCCTCATACGACAATTTGCAGCAGACGACTTTGAACATTTTTTGTCAAAAATTGAAAATCTCTATAATTGAATGGATAACCTATGACTTAAAGTGAAAAACATTGTGGCAAAAGAAAAAATGCTCTTTTTGAGAAATGATTTCTTTTGTCACTATGTTTTCAAAATGTCTTCTGCTGCAGAAGCGACTATATAGGGAGGGGCAAGGGTTAAGGCTGGTTCATACATTGATATAGCACAGTGAGAGGAATTGCAGTATATAGGAACCGTAACTCTATTTTACCTTATAACAGTTATTGCCCTTTGTTAATTTTGCTTGTCCGGAAAATAACTTGAAAACTACTGAATTGAATTTAACAAGACTTCATTCAATAATAAAGCACAGAGAGAGAGGGAGTGCAGTGTACAAGAACTACCTCTATTTGAGCTAATTACAGAGTTATTGCCCATTCTTACTTCCTATCAGGAAGGCATACAGGGGTATTACTATTAATCACATTTAGTGAAAGCTCTAGTTAAATTTGATATGAACCTGCGACATCCCTCACCCAAGGCAGACGCTCTACCACTACACCACCAAAAAGGCTAAAATGTAAACAAATGAATTACATTTTCTATCATTTAATGAACAATTTTCATCAATATTTCACAAAGCACAATAATAATAGATATTTAAATTCTTTAACTTCACATCTCGAGACATAGCATGCCATGTCTCTGAAATTTATAATCAAGGTTATTGCAAGTACCACCGGTTTAAAAGATGCAATTAAATATACAAAATTAAACATTAACCCTTTCCCACACAAATTGTAGACAAATGTCCAGCAGACGACTTTTGGAAACATGGCAATCATCATTAGCAATATCTTCATGGCCACAATTTCAACTCTATTTGGAAATTATATTTTTTTAAATTTCAGAGATAATATTTCATAGTTGTTTGCTGAAAATTTGTTTTATGTGTGGAAAAGGTTTAAAGAACACCCCCAGCTTTAAGCACTTTACCTGTTCCCTTATAGGTTTTCTTTCTATTAATGATAATCTGAAAAACCATTATGGTAGTCACTGCTTTTATGCTTTTCTACACCAGACAATTTTTTTCAAAATGCAAAATCTTGACAAAATAATTTGAGTTTTTTTTAATTAAAATTAAGTTGTTGAAGAGTTCATTATTATATTGGAAGCTCATTTCAGAAAGGATTACGAGCAGATACAGTGCTAATGGTCCTTTTTCAAATACTTGCACCAAAGACAATCCAAGTTTGTCATCTTGAAACATGTTAACTCTCCTTTCCCACAAACAAACACCTTTGCAGCAGACAACTTTACATTTTTTATTCAATAATTGTTACTTCATAATAGGGTTTCCATATATTTTTCTTAATGTGTTCAAAGTCATCTGCTGCAGATTTGAAGTATGTTTGTTGGAAACAGCTGACAAATGAAGAACTAAAAAACAAACCAGAGGGAGCAGATTAACCCTTTCCCACATCTCTATATATGAGAGTTTAAAACATTGAGCCATGAACCATTTTCTCCTCTTGCTATAATGTTTTCAAAAGTTGTCTGAAACAGAGGCATTAGAATGCATCTGTGTATGTGGAAACGGGCTGCAGAAGTATGTGTTTATCATGATGACCTGATTTTAAGTATTGTTAAAAAAAAAGGGTAACAGAGCTCTATATAAGGTACCTATTTTATGTTCTTAATTAACCCTTTCCCTCATATAGACGCTTTTTGACGCCTCTGCGGCAGACGGCTTTTTGAAAACATAGTGACAAAAGAAGAAATTGGACAAAACGTGCAATTTTTCCTTTTGCCACAATGTTTGACAAAATATGTTTAGAGTCGTCTGCTGCAGAATCGCTGTATGAGGGAAAGGGTTAAAACACTTAATGGGAAAGGGTTGAAAGAATTATCTCTCTCAGACAATTAACATGAGAACCCACACATAAGGGTTTTATTAAATAATAAGAGATATGTTGCGGGACAAAGTATCCTTACATAGATAGATAGATCTATGTGAACTCTATATAATTTGTAGAGATAAAGAAACAATTATTTGATTTTTTTCTAAAGATATATCTCAACGACAATTATTCCGAGAAATACTTGTAATCAAACACATGGAATTAACCCTTTTCCACATGAACAGCATTCTGGTGTCTCTAAAGCAGACTACTTTTTTTAAAAAAAATAAAAAATTGGCAAAGGGATAAATTGCTTGTAATGAAAAATATCTCCTATTGCCATTACCCTTTCCACTTAATTCATTACAAATTTTTCATCTAGAGAGATTTTCAATATTTCAACCTAGATGTTTCGAAAATTGTCTGCTGCAGGTTAATGGAGTTTCTGTATACAAAGAGTGTTTTAAAATTGTAATTTTAAATTTCTCGCCTTTATTTTAAGCTGTAAATCTATCTTAGACTGAAAGAGCAATATATAAGCCTCTGTCAGGAATACCCTTGATTATATATTTCTTTATTCTTAGTCCCTACACACCTTTCTGAGTGATCTACCATGATTACTATATGCACGAAACACACAATTAAAATAACGTATCTGTCTGACACAATATACATGATGCTGTATGAAAATATAAAGTCCCTGAGTCAATTTTCAGGCCTCAGTGCGGAGTACTGATGGTCAGTGGATGACGCAGTCACTTGCACGGTTACAGTTGTGGGAGACGGTGTCTGACAGTTGTCTCCGGCTACTGAACCAGCATGTGCCAAGAACAAATCCTTCAAAACGCTCAGCTCTTTAGACAAAATGGTAACCTTTTGTTCCAACATCTCGTTCTCCCGCCTTAATTTATCAACCTGGGCGACGGTCTCTTTTGCCTTTGCCCTGCTCTTTTCTCGGCTCTTCCTGACGGCTATGTTGTTTCTTTCCCTGCGTTGCTGATAATCCTCTGAACCCGATTCAAGCTTTGTGCGTTTCTCTTTTGGAGAGAAAGAATCTGAATCATCAGAGCTGTCACCACTTGGTGGTGGTATGGATTTCTTCATTGGCATCTTAAGTGACTTTATCAGGGTTTAAGCTTATGCTATGAGCTGTAAGACATTTACCTGAAAAGAAATATAAATAATATAATTGGTTATTTATGAAATGGTTTCTTCATCAGTAAGTGAGAACTCGTAAAACAAGATAATACCTTACAAGATATCATGTTTATAAAAGGGGTGTATTTCATTATTTAAAATGCTATTTTTATATTTTCACAAATTGCAAAGAAACCATTTAATGACAGGAATGAAAGATTTATACAATTTAAGAAAAAACCTTTTGTAGGAAAAAAACAAAATTTGCTCATACTGAGCAATCTTTCTATTTCCAACAATGTTTGAAACTGGATGGCACAAGATGTCTTGCTTGTTTTGTAGGTATCTTTAACCTGTTTTTTATTATAGGGAACAATCGTCTATGAGAAGCGATTTGAAGGAAATGGTCTTGGTTATTTCCATCTGCAATCTGATGGTCAGATTAATTTGGCTCGGTCACTTAATATGTCACAGAGAAACATCTTTAACTACACGGTATGTTGTCTAAGCTTCCTTCTATTTGTATTTCGAGATATTAAAAGTATGAGCCGTTCCAGGAGAAAACCAACATTATTTTATCTGTGTAATATATCAACCCAAATCAGCAGGGCTAATTCGTGCTGACACATTCCGTCTCAGGGGGATATATTTATAGAGTAATGATTCCTGAAACAGAAAATCCACAGGAGTGTCTGTCTAGGTTAGCCTGTGCTGCATGCTGAGGCTGCGATCAGAGTTGACACTTTTCGCAGAGTCCACAATCTTGATTTTCTCATGGGATGGCTGTATTGTGTTTTGAATTACCTCTGACAAATGAGATATATTTGGAGCATATAGCATAGATCATAAGTTGTTCATGTAGTCAATCTTTATTTATATATGTACTTGTTATTGACATGCTGAGGTTATTAAAATTTTGTCCTAGAGTATAGCTTAGATAGTGTTTAACTTTTTCCGACATATAGACACTTTCTGGCGTCGCTTTCTGACTTTCAAAAACATTCAGGCAAGAGGAGAAAATGCTCATGAGTAATATTTCTCCAATTGCCACAATAATTTCTACTCTATTCAATAGTAATACTATCATTTATACAGATTTTTGATATTTTTTTCGAATTCATAATTTCAAAATCATCAACTGCAGATTTATTGTAAGTGGTAAAAGAGTAATTTCATTTACAAAAAATAGTCAAAATAATTGAAACTGTCTATAAATGCAAGAACAATAATTGAATAATATCCAAACATTCTGGATAAATGAGAAATTAATCCTTATGAGTAATTTCTCCTTTCAACACAATGTTTTCAAAATCTGTAAATACAAATGGAGCCGCTTTTATAATAAATAGCAAACCATATAAAAACCTCAGTTTGGCTTAACTCTTTCACATATACAACAAATCAGCAACAGATAACTGTAAAAATGTCTACTCAAAAATATGGAAACTCTCTATAATTGTTGGTATAATTACTGAAAAAAGTTGTTTTCTGCTGCAGAGGCTTCAAAAAGCATCTATGTTGGAAAGGATTAAACAAAATGTCAAAGCAAATTGCAAAAAATAGATAGCCATGATACAAATATGAAGGAAGACTTCCAGGTACACGTATATTGAAATAAGAGCCTTATCGAGATTGCCATAATTGGATGTCTTTTTAGCTCGACTTTTGAAAAAGACTAGAGCTATTGTCATGACCCTGGCGTCGTCATCGGCGGCGGTGGCGTGGTCGTCCGGTTAAGGTTTTTTGTTCAGCTCAGCTTTTTTTCTGTTTTCGTCGAGCGTCTGTGCCGTACGCGGTGCTCTTGTTTAAATCAATTATTTTTGTAGCTCTTTGTTGATGCATATTCCAGACTTCCATCAAATTCCCATAATTGGATGTTTCATTTACTTCAATTATTATTTGTAGGTCTTTGTTGATGCATATTTCAGACTTCCAGGTATATTGAAATGCGTTAGTCTTGTTCAAATAATTGAATGTTTTATTTACTATTTATTTGTAGGTCTTTGTTGATGCATTCGACTCCAGATATCCAGATAACAAGGTACAGGCCAGCGTGTTTATTGCAGTGAATAGGAATTTTAATGGACCTGTTTTCACTAATATAAATCCCTACCGGATCAACATTGATGAAACCACTGGGGGTTACGTTACAATAGGAAATGTGAACAGTATAGACAATGATGTTTTGGTAAGTGAGATTAGCCCTTTCCCATATAAACCATAATTTCAGTTGACCACCACCGCCTAATGGGGTATTGGAAGAGCATCCACCTTAGGTGCAGACCGTGATGTGTTCGATCTCGACTAGGTCATACCGAAGACTTGTCATATATGCTGCCCTGATTGGCAATCTGGGTTGCATGGTTAGTATAACTACCGATTTGCTGGTATCTTACCAAGGAAACACCATGAAATTACTGTAAATGTTTTGAAAGTGGCTTAAACCTTTTCCTCATGTAGACGCTTTATGATGCCTCTGCAGCAGATGTCTTTTTGAAAACATAGTGATGAAAGAAGAAATTGCTCCAAATGAGTAATTTCTCCTTTTGCCACAATGTTTTCCACTTTTAGTTATAGGTTATATATCCATTCAGTTATAGAGATTTTCTATTTTTTGACAAAATATGTTCAAAGTTGTCCGCTGCAGAATTGTTGTATAAGGAAATTGGTTAATATGCTGTTTGAAAGGAGTAAGTATTTACATTAATGCAAAGCATTGGTGAAAATATATAGGTTTATCCTTCCCACAAAACAAATCGTCTGCAACAATGTGAGAATTCACATTAACCCTTTCCCTCATATGACAATTCTGCAGCAAATGACTTTAAACATATTTTGTCAAAAAATTAAATGGACAACCTATGACTAAAAGTAGAAAACAATTTTGTGCAATTTCTTCATTTGTCACTTTGTTTTGAAAGCCTTCTGCTGCAGAGGCGTCAGAAAGGGTCTATATAGGGGAAAGGGTTTAAGGAAAGTACAAGTATTGAATATAATTGAAATCATTATATCATTATGGCAAAAGTGGTCTGCTGCAGAGGCATCAAAATGCATCTGAATATTGGATAGGCTGACAATATTATGAACTAATGACCTTTGATGTTAGGTTTGTTTCTCAACCTGTGGCTTATTAAAAAAGCCTAGCTGCTGTGGTAAATTATATTTCTAAAGAAAACTTTTGTCCTAAAAGATGGCATTTGTAAAGCGTCATTTGTTTATAGTTTTATTGACAGTGGAATCCTATTTCATAGTTGTTTTTTATGTTGTCCACTGGATTTTTTTGTAATTGGGAAAGGTAAAAACTGACTTTTTATTTGTAGGACCAGGAAAAGATAACTTATGCTATAGATTCTATGTCAGACTACTTCACAGTGGATCCCAAATCAGGTGATATTGGAACAACGGGAACTCTTCTGATAGATGACCCTCAAGCTCTATCTCTATATGTAGTAAGTGTTTTGAATCGTAAATTTCAATCCTGAAATGAAATGAAAAACCAACATAATTGACTCTGCTGAATGTATTAACCCAGATCAGCCTGCGCAGTCCACGTATGGTAGTCCGGGCTGACACATTCTGTCATAGGGGGATAGAGGTATATAGTAATGATTCCTGATACAAAAAATCCGAAGGAGGCGATCAGTGTCTGTCCGGGTAAACCTGCTTAGGCTGATCTGGGTTGATTACTTTACGCAGTGTTGTTAGTTTTCTCTTGGAAGGGCTCAAATACGGTAGGAATTCTACGAAAAAAACGTGATCTTCTGTACTTTGTGACTAGCCGGCTCAGATCCAGATTATTCGGCATCTTCCCGTTCCCTCATATAAACGCTTTCTGAGCCTCTGCAGCAGACAGCTTTTTGAAAACACAGAAAGCATCTATATGAGGAAAAGGGTTAATACAAAGAAGGAACAAGTTGGCTTCTATGTACCATGGATATCTTCACTGTTCAGATTACAGAAGATTCTGTCAACTTGTGTAAAACTGTTCAGAAATGCGAACTTTTCTCACTCACTGGCTCATATATATAACAAACTGTTTATAAAGCCAAATTTTTATCTAGTAAATTGACCTGATAAAGCCCTCATACGACAATTCTGCAGCAGACATCTTTGAACATATTTTGTCAAAAAAAAAGAAAATCTCTTATGAATGGATAACCTATGTCTGAAAGTGGAAAACATTGTGGCAAAAGGTAAAATTGGTTGTTTATAGCAATTTCTTCTTTTGTCTCTGTTTTATTAAAATATGTCTGCTGCAGAGGCGTCAGAAAGTGTTTGTACGAGGGGGTTAACTTTTGTTTATTATAATTTTTCACAACTACATTCATGTTCTTTGGTTAATTCAAAGTGTATTTTGGGTGGAAGGCCATGTATTACTAAATAAACCATTTCTATTTCTTTTTGTATTACCATTTAACTCGTTCCCTCATATGACAATTCTGCTGCAGATGACAACATATTTTGTCAAAAAATAGAAAATCTCTATATTTGAATGGATAACCTTCTTTTTCACTGTTTTCAAAAAGCCATCATATATATGCTTTCTGATTCCTCTGCAGCAGACAGCTTTTTGAAAACATAGTGACAAAAGAAGAAATTGCACAAAACATGCAATTTCTCCTTTTGCCACAATGTTTTCAACTTTGAATCATAGGTTATCCATTCAATTGTAGAGATTTTCCATGTTTTGACAAAATATGTTCAAAGTCGTCTGCTGTAGAATTGTCGTATGAGGGAAAGGGTTAATTCTCTTAGTTATAGAACATCTGCCGCTGCTAACTTTGAAAATATCTAAGACAGTCTGTAAAAATCTCTATAAATGAAAGAATAATTGTTGATTAAAGTAAAAAGAATTGTGGCAAAAGGAGAAATTAATCATTGTGATAATGTTTTTGCCACAAGTGTTTTCAAATGTTGTCTGCTGCTTATGTTTTTTATAAAAGTGGGAAAAGGTAAATGTATAGTGTGTTTTGATTGTGTGAAACTCTTTACTTTGAAAAAAAGATATTTACATGTTATTTATTTTCCTCTTTAGATCAGTGTTACTGCATCCGACAACTTTGTGCCGACAGCCAGAAGTAACACACTAATAGTAAATATCGCGGTCAAACGAGATATTCCGACCCAGTTTACAGGTTCCGTTATCAGGCTGTCTGTACCGGAGACCTCGCCAATAAATACAACCCTGACCATAGGCCAGAAGGTTGAAGCCACGGATCCAGATCTGATGGTAATAATAAAGCACATGTGCAATTTCTCCTTTTGGAACAATGTTTTAAATGTCTGCTGCAGAGGCATCACAAAGTGTGGAAATGTTGTAGAGGGTTAGCTTAATAATAGTAATAATAATGTCATTATTACATGATCCTGTTAGCTTGCTCGATCTTTATGATAATTAAATATCGCCAACTCCAGGACTGAAAACTTTATAGACATATTCACAGAACTGCACAAGTGTTTTTTTTGTACAATTCTGATTCATCATTTTTGTTTTATGCCTTTGCAGGTTTACACATAAGATAAAAAATATGGAAAATATATATATATTTATGTGTTATTGTTAAATAGAGTTGAAAAAATTGTGGCAAAAGGAAAAAAAACAAAATGTTTCTATATGTACAGTTAAGAACATCATGAAATTGACAAATTTGGTTCTGTTATGTACACATTCCAATCCATTCTGAAGGCATTCCTTTGCTCCAAACATTCTGGTTGTTTTTATTGTTTCGGAAGGGTTAAACCTTTCCCACAAACAGAATTCAAATATAGGTGAACTCATTAAAATGAAAGAACAACTAGTGAACAAAGTTGAAAAAAATCGTTGCAAAAGGAGGAATTGCTAATCATGATCAAAATCACCTTTTGTCACAATGTTTTCAAAAGTCGTCTGCTGCAGAGGTGTCAGAAAGTGTCTATAAGTGGGAAAGGGCTCAGATGCATCTTCAAACTATTTTATATTCAGATGTTTTCAATTTTTAGAAAGTCTAAAATTACCACACAAGTTAATTGGTTATTTCCAGGATAATTATATCACCTATGAAACCATCGGACGACCCCTTGCAGAGTACTATTTTGGTTTAATAAGAGAGCCAAATACAAATAGAGTGGATATAATTTTACAGAGAGATCTTAAAAAAGGAGATCGGACCATCATGAATTATGAGGTATTGATCAATTATCAATTTTCTGTCTTCCTATATTTATATGATTAACCCCTTCTGCCACTCACAACACATATGCAGCTAAAATCTTCAAAAACATCTTAGAACATATACTGAAAATCTATATATTAAGATGTCCTTTAAAGTAAAAGACAAGCCTCCTATTATTGGAATTAAATTCTTTTGTAGTGAGGTATATGCAGTGGGCTTAATTTTTGCCTTGTGAGGTAAAAAGGGTTATCTTTTTTGTATATATATATACATGTATATCACAATATGGAAGACTAAAATATGCCCGTGCATTTTACTTTGTCTTACAGTATAATGGGTCTTCAATTTCTAACCCCTTCGATGGTGCACTGGTAGAGTGTCCGACTCGGGTGAGGGAAGTTAAATCCCCGGCTGCCCTCCTTGGCACTCAGTGTTGCAGGGTTAGCATAATGATTGAGTGGCTAGTGTAAGGATAAATAGACCAGTTGTACTGGTTACTTTACCCTTTTCCTCATAAAGACGCTTTCTGACGCCTCTGCAGCAAACAACTTTTTGAAACATAGTGAAAAAAGAAGAAATTGCACAAAACGTGCAATTTCTCCTTTTGTCACAATGTTTTTCAATTATGGAGATTTTCTATGTTTTCACAAAATATGTTCAAAGTCGTCTGCTGCAGAATTGTTGTAACAGGGAAAGGGTTAACACCAGGAAACGCCGTTTTTATAGCTGGAAAATTGTTGAAAGCCAAACAAACAATTATCTCCTACCACCCATTTGATAATTGATCAATCTTTTTCTAAGGGTCTGCATGCTGGCTTGATTAAAATAAAACTTTGATGAAAGCTTATTTATCAGTAAGATATTATTCCATTAACCCTTTTCCTTATACTGCCACAATGTTTTCCACTTTTGATCAAAGGTTATCCATTCAATTATAGAGATTTTCCATTTTTTGACAAAATATGTTCAAAGTCGTCTGCTGCAGAATGTAGTAG
>JAUELF010000002.1:467539-480172 GCA_031471495.1 Clinocardium nuttallii
ATTGCTGCAAGGGCGTTACAGGAAGTAATCAGATCCATACAATTATGTGGTGAAACTCAAAGTGCAATTGACTCCATTTATTCCAATTTTTGTGAAGCATTACTAAATGAGATGGACTCTACAGTTCCTAAATATAGTAATTATATGGATACAAGCAAACGATTTAAAAACAATAAACCGTATTGGACGTTTTGAGCAATTTCTTCTTTTGTCACTTTGTTTCCAAATAGCCGTCTGCTGCAGAGGCGTCATAAAAGTTTTATATGAGTGAAGGGGATAAATAAGACGATTTCAATCAAAGAAGTATCTAACGTTATCATGTCAGCGAAATTACATTCAGCTTCGGGAATCGATAATTTACCTAATGCTGCTCTAAAATTCCCATCCGTCATAGCTGTATTACAGAGTCTATTTCAACTCATGTTTGATACCAGTTTAATACCTTCAATTTGGAGAAAGTCAGTGATATTTCCGTTATTAAAAGATCTGAGCTGAGATAAACGTGTTCCTTTGAACTACCGAGGAATAAGCATTTTACCGTGTGTAAGCAAATTTTACAGTTCGATTTTGAATAAGAGGATTATTAAACACTTGAAATGTAACGACTTATAAGCCGACGAGCAGAACGGTTTTAGGTCAAATAGGTCTTGTGAAGATCATATATTTACATCAAACAGCTTAATACAGAACAATGGAAACGTTTATACAGCATTCATAGATTTGAAGAAAGCCTTCGACTTAGTCGATAGAGACCTGTTATTATACAAACTAATTATGAAAGGGATAGACGGCAAAATGTACAACTAATTAAAATCCGTGTATGCATCTTCTGAATCATGCATACGTCTAAACGATAGATATACAGACTGGTTTCCGTGTTCGAAAGGTGCAAAACAAGGCGACAATATTTCCCGAACGATGTTTGCCATTTTCATAAACGACCTTGTATGTGAAAGTTACGACCTTAACCTTGGAATTTCAATGGGCGACCGACGTATATCATTAGTTATATGCATATGCCATTGTGTTTACGGCGTCCTCCGACAAAGATATACAATCGATGCTAAATAAACTTACAGAATGGTGTAAGAAATGGCGAGTTCTGATAAATTCCTCGAAATCAAAGTGTATGCATTTCCGTCCACAGCGACACATGATAACTGAATTTCAATTCACTATTGGACAGACACCGTTAGAAATGGTTAATACATATAAGTATCTTGGAGTCATTTTTGATGAACATTTAAAATATTCAGCACATTGTGATGCCATATCAAAAGGTGCAGGGAGTGCTTTAGGCGGAATTATCTCTAAATTTTACAATATGAAAGATTGGTTTTAAATCTTATGAGAAACTGTATTATAACTGTGTAGTTCCGATCCTCAATTGCGGGGCATCCACATGGGGTTTTAAATCGTTCAAATGTATAGACAATATTCAACATAGGAGCATGAGGTATTATCTGGGTGTTCGCACCTGTAACATCACATTGATTGGAGACACTGGTTGGGTTCCTAGCATATTAAGACAATGGTTATCTATTATAAGATTCACGTAGATAGATGATACCAGATTAATAAAATGCGTTTTTAACCATGACTATATGTGAGAGCAACTGGTGTAGTCATTTGAAAGCCGTTTTGACAAAGATCGGCTTATTATATTATTACACAAATAAACTTATTATTAGAATGGATTTAGCCGAGGAAAAGATAAAACATAATTTTATCGCTGAATTTGCGCATATTCAGTTCTCTGTCTAACAATAAAGCGCTCGTCTGGGCCGTTGCAAGAAAGGTGTTTTTGTTTTGTATTTGGGAATGTTCAGACTGTATGTGCTTTTTACAGGGGATGACGATCTAAACATATTTGGGGATATTATCAACAAAGACGATTTTAAACAATTATCACCAGAGTACATGCTGTGTTACTTAATGACGAAACATGTCAGAAAACTGTCCAAATTTATTGTTAAAGCGTATTCCTTCAGACGGAGATCCGTTTATACTAGCCAATGAGAAATCAACATGCTTATTGTTAACATTGACATTTTGTTGTTGTAAATATAACAATACATTCACAGTACAATTCATTCTTTCACTCATTCATGCATTCATGCATTCATGTATTCATTCAGTAATGTATACATTCATTCATACGTTCGTCCGTCCGCCCGTTAATTAATTATTTAATTCATTCATTCATTTATTCATTCATTCATTCATTCATTCATTCACTCACTCAGTATGTTATGTTTGGTTTGTATTCTTCAATTTTTATTTGAGATACTGTATGATTGGTTTTCTTTACCTTTCGTTTCTGTAAAGAACTCCATTCTTGCAACCAGTTATTTGAAAGATATATTTTATCACTATTTTTTTGTTTGCAATTGTATAACTTCTTTTCAAAGGACGTAAATCGCTGTTGCGAAACGAAAACTTTTATGAAACACGCTCCCATTTAAAAGCGAACAAACAATTATTGTTAAAAGTATAAGAATGATTAGGGTCATGCAATTGAATTCGGGCACGTAATTGGTATGTATCTTGTCCTTTTTGAACTAGGAAACATGCCAACGACATGGGCGACTCAGTACTGTGTGTATAAATATGTTTATAACAGGAACAATGAAATGTACTCACTGTGTAAAAATCATTTTTCTTAACAGTGACATATAGGCCCAGGGGGCCGGATGTTATCCCATTATTATATTTTGTTATACGTTTGTTTTGTTATACACATGTCACTATAATAAAATATTTACTTACTGTATAGATCATACACATGCAAATATGCCATACAGTATTCAACCAAATAATGTGGTTTTATGAAGCCATTATGGTCCTACTGTATAAAGTTCATATTAGCATATAGAGATCGTAAGCTAACCATTATAATTCTAGCCAAACAATGGATACTAGGAAACATGTTTTCTGAAAAGTACTTTCGTGATACATGTAAAGTATGTATTCCTTTCACTGCAATGCATTTCAGTGAGGTCCCTTCAATGGTCACCGAAAAGTCCGAAAAAATCCAAGTAGTGGAAGTGTACCTAATTTGCATAAATCCAATATGGCTGCTATTTCGAGGATTTTTACCTAGATCGAGTTGCATTTCTTATCATAGGCAGGTGTTGTGGCACTTATAAGAACACATTTCACATTTATATGAACGTACTATGTTTTATATATCATATACAGAGGCATATCTTGTTTAATTGTGTATTACAGTATTCATAAATCCAAAATGGCCACCAATATATTAAGATTTACACATATGTTTTGTCATATATTTCAACTTGTAGAGCTGTTTTGGCGCTAATATAGTTAGAAAAGTGACATGCTGTACATTTGTTATCAGTGCAGCAGTTTCTCAAGGAACTGAACTACCAGGCTATGAACCAGGAGAGTGCTTTCAGTATATTGCAGACAACGTCGACCACAATATCGACACTCTTGACGGATCAGGAACTTTCCACGGAACGGGCATCATAGCTACCAAAACCCCAGGGACAAAGTGCTGTAAGCCTGTACCTAGAGAAACGGTATCCGCTGAGGACATTGCTGCTGTTGGACGTATCAACATTGAATACTTCAAAGTATCTACAACTGTACAACCAATGGTCTACCAGTCGATTGTGAATTGGTGAACAGAAGATCCAACATCCAACCTTGATGTGTTGTGGAAGACATCTTTATTCCTGCGGTCCCCAAGGCCTTCTTGGTCCGGAACGATGCAGATGGTAAACAAGGGCAACTACCCTGGACAGTCATCTGTTATGTTTCTTCCCATGATTGACATGAATCCTAGTGATCCATCCTGTGTCTACTCCACTCTGCTTTTTGTTTGTACCCATGCTTAACAGTATAATACTACACCTGTTCTGACTTTTGATCAGCCGCTATGGTGGAAGGCACTCACAATAATCAGGAGCCAGCCAAGTGACAGTGAATTGAAGCAGATCGTTCTGAGACTTGGAGGATTGCACACTGAAATGAGCTTCCTGGGAAGTATAGGGCATTTGATGACGGGCTCTGGACTCCAGGAACTTCTTGAAGTAGTGTATGCCAGCAACTATGTGGGCCATATGCTGGGTGGAAAAGCAATTTCTAGAGCTGTGCGGGGCCATTTTCTCGTTGATGCTGCGCTAAATACCATGCTGATAGCAGACTTGTATAATGTACATCTGCCAACTACCGAGGAGAAACCTCCGGAAGTTCCTAGTGCGGAGGATCAACACCCAGGTGTTCCATGTGGAGTAGCTTATTTCGGGGAGCAGCCTACTGAAGTTCCCTCTGGAACAACTACTAACGAACAGCAGCTTACTGATCTTCATTGTGATGTAGCAATTGAGGAAGAGCAGATTCCTGAAATTATTTGTGATGCAGCACATGTAGAACAGCAACCTGGAGTAGCAAGTGGGGGAGACCATTGTTCCGAAGTTCAGTTTCCTTGTGGCACAGAAGTAAATGAACCTGCAACAGATACAAGGAAGGAACAAAATATCAAAGAAACAGATTTGGGAGAAGCACAAAAACTGTATGATAGACTCTTGTCTGCCACAGCATTGGTCGATGAAATATGCTCCTCTGAAGTCATTAAACAAGTTCTTAGGCAAATAAAGGCCAAGAAGGAGACCATGGCCACACGAACAGCAGTTCTCTGGTTACAGTATATGGACATGATATATATTTGGCGCAAGTTTATGAAAGCTGAGAGAACTGGAAATTGGGAGCTTCATCTGCAGACTATCCATGATATGCTACCATATTTTGCCGCTTCTGGACACATCATGTATGCTAAATCTGCCTATGAATACTTGCAAATTATGCATGAATTACCACACGCGAACCCGGAAGTCTTCATAAGATTCCGAGAAGGGTATTACGTAGTTAGGAGAAGTGATCGCTACAGGGCGGGACTGTCTACCGATCTCATCATAGAACAGGTATTAATGAGAAGTTTAAAGACAAGCGGGGCCTCACAAGGGGCAGTGGCATGTCTGAAATCCAACGTACTGTTTGGCTTCTGTCAATGCCAATATGTGCAGAAGTAAACGACGCAATGCAAGATCTTACTAATGCTTACCTCTTCACAAGTGAGCAACACAAAGATGCATCAAGTGCCAGACAGAGTAGGGAGGTTAGTGACACACTAGAAATACTGAACTACCTCAGTCAACGTAATCCATTCAGTCCAGATACTACTCAGCACAGTATAGCAAATGGAATGACTGCAGATACAACTGTAAATGTAGACCAATCCAAAGACGTCGGTAACAAGATACTGAACTCCATGGCAGGAAAGAAAGTGGATGAACATTCAGTGACATGATGTGCAAGGACTGCTGTAAAGATCGGCGATGAATCTGTTCATGTGGACCCACAACTCCTTTTCCAGAGCCTGGTCATTGTCAATAGAGAACGTGAAGATACTTTAGCATCATTTTTCAGCTACGAGTTATGCAGTCACCACCCCCTGCCCTGTTTGAATCCGCATGTCTACCCCTAGAGGCCGACACACCAGTCCTATCAGATGCACTAGGTGTTTGAACATGAGCTGACACAAGAGCAGACACTACCCAGTGGTAATGTTCATTATGTTTTGGATGGTGGTGCTCTACTTCACCGTTTTCCTTGGCCACGTGGGAGAACTTTCAACAAGATATGGCAGCTATATGTCAATTATGTCAGTAGCAAATATGGAAGGCCAACAGTTGTTTTTGATGCCTATCAAGGCGGTCCCTCAATCAAGGACGCAACACATCTTAGACGATAAGGAGATTGTCAAGGCCTGACTGTCAACTTTGCAGATTAAATGGTAATCAACTCCAAGAAAGACGAATTACTTGCAAATGAGGTTAACAAGCAACGCTTCATAAACCTACTCAGTTCCAAGCTCGACATGCATGGTTGCACTGTCTCTCATGGAAGAGGAGATGCAAATCTCTTAATTGTATTTACAGCAGTAGAAACATCTAAGTTTAAAGACACAGTTCTTGTCGGAGATGACACAGACCTTCTCATCTTGCTGGTCTTCTACGCTGATCTGAATGCAAAGGACTTCTTTTTTGCACCTGAGCCCAAGGCAAACTAAAAAAATCGATGGAATATCAAACAGCTGAAGGAAACTCTAGGAAGTAGTGTGTGTGGCGACATTCTCTTTGACCATGCGCTTCTGGGCTGCCACACAACGTCTCGCATATTTGGACTAGGGAAAGGCGTAGCACTGAAGCAAATCATAAAAATTGACTACTTCTGTGAGCTTGCCAATGTGTTTAGTCAGCCAGCATCAGACCTGAAAGAGACCATTATTACAGCAGGAGAGAAGGCACTTGTATGTATGTATGGTGGTGACCCAAAAGAAGATTTAGATTCTTTGAGGTACAAACTATATTGCGTAAAGGTATCATCAATCTCGTCTGCCTTAGAAGCAAAGACTTTGCCACCACTTTAGCAGCAGCAAAGTTCCACAGTCTACGTGTGTATTATCAGCTATTAGAATGGAAAGGAATTGCAGACGACCTGACACCGTGAGACTGGGGTTGGCAGGTCACGGATGGGAGTATCTTCGAATACAAACTGATAGACCACCAGCACCAGCATCACTCCTTAAAGTCATCAGATGTGGATGCAAGAAAGACTGTGCAACTAAGAAATACACGTGCCTGAAGTATGGCATCCAATGTTTAACAGCTTGCACTGGTTGTCGTGGCACTAGTTGCACCAACTCACTACCACCAGACCTAGAACTTGATGCTACTACTGACCAGCGTACCACCTAAATGTATGTTTTTGTTGGAGACTACCAACTGTAATAACAACTGAACTGAGATTTTAAACCAATATAGACATATAGTATAGTTGCTTTGGAATGCATTGTAAGGTGAGGATTAAAATTCATGCAAAGTTCAACCCACATTTTGGAGATGTATGTGTTTATGCAAACTAAAGAACCTAATTATGATATATTTGAAAATTTAAGAATATTTTACTATATGAATAAGTGTTGTTATCTACACAAAAAAGCCTTAATTGGCAGCCATTTTGAATTCATGCAAATTAAGACACTCAATAAAGCACATGAAACCTTGTGCAAACAGAAGCATTCTTGAAAATAACATTTTAGACATTCAAAGTACATTAAAAGTATTCTAAAAGGTATGAAAGGTAAACTTTTTGACTAAATCTAGGAGAAAACAGTAGAATTGGAGGCCATTTTGGATTTATGCAAATTAGACACACTTCCACTACACGGATTTTTTCGGACTTTTAGTATGTCATTTTGGGGACCTTACTTAAATGCATGGCAGTGAAAAATCTTTTATTGCAATTTGTTTGACCTCAAAACATAATATTCCTAGCCTAATAACCTTCGGCAACTATTAAATCTTCTTAGTTGAAATCAAAGGAAATCTTATGTCAGACAGTTTTAATTCGCCAACAAAGAAGAAAACAATGGGGAAATTAGATTTTCCATTATGTATATAGCAGTCTATTATGAAGGCATCAACAGAAGGTTGTCATCCAAACCCATCATAGATTATAGACCAGATTTTAATTATTTAGAAGGTGTACTCGTATATAACATTTATTGTTTAATTTTTGTCGATTTTGGTGTCAAATAGGACGTTTTTGCGACCATGTATGGTTAAAGAAATTACCATTACTTTCTCATTTCTATTTGTATTCGGATAAAGAAACTTTAAACTGAAGAAAATACAATTACCCTGCTTAATGGTAAATTCCATACATCTTAAAATGGTATATACATCATGACGTGGCGCAAGCTAACCTGACACACTAACGTAACGTCAAATCACGTTAAAATCTGGTCGAATAATCTGAAACGATTGCTGCATTTTGCTCCGAATGACAAATGGTACATATCTGTTTCAGTTACTCGGGACTCGACATCAATAGTGCACGGCGCAAGAACGCCACGCGGGAAACAACGAGTGCACTGAAAGCTTGGCTGTACGAGCACCGGAAGAATCCGTATCCGACAAAAGGGGAGAAAATCATGCTAGCTATCATTACTCGAATGACATTGACCCAGGTGTCCACGTGGTTTGCCAATGCCAGAAGGAGGCTGAAGAAGGAGAATAGAATTGATGGACGCGAGGATGATCTAAGTGATATTGAAATTGATGGTAAGTATGTACAAGTTTGGAGTCCCAAGTTATGCTATCAATGTTATATATATGTAAACAATGGCAATACAACGTTGTAAATAGCCAATTATATATAGGATAGGATATAAGCCGGTCCACGCGACAAACAACGTCTAAAACAAGCGAAGATACACACATTATCAGCTGGCACTGCACCCTGAGCATAATATACATTGTGTGTCATCTAGTCTCTCAAACTTATGAAACCCTCTGCGATCAGCAACTGACTATATAGATTTGCAATTTGTGTGAATTGCTGTAATTTTCAAACTTTCGATTTTCGTTTTTGACTTGTTTAATTTGCCTTTGAACTGACGGCTGTAGTTTATATCATAACAATGATATTTTGGTAATACTTTTGATGTGATTACAAGGCCATGATAAATGTGCTTTCACCAATTTATAGTTCAATATAAGTAAATTACTATGTTACAGTGTGAACCATATTGCGAGACTATTTATAGTAACATGGTCCTGTGTGGGTTTTTACCAACTTTTCCCAAGCGGAAACAGTACCGTCATTATCATAATTGTATATGAACCATATAGAGAGACTATTTCAATAATCTTTACATTGTCTTTTGTGGATTCCCTCCCCGCACCCCGCACCCCACCCACCCTTTAAGTTATCAAATTATTCAATAACTCTTATTACATGAAATATAGATTCGCCCGATCTTGAACAAGAAAGATTCTACTCTAGACAATTCGGCGCTGAAAGCGTTAAAGACAGAGTATATACTTGACGCAATTCACTGTTTGGGACAATTAGTTTATCAGTATATAATACATTGATATTTAGGAAACATTTTGAGTGATATACCGGCTCTTATATCACGACTTCACTAGTTCAGGTGTGTAGTAAACAATCACGAAGGTCGAATGGCCTGAGTTATTATTTCATACACACCTGAACGACAAGTCGTAATATAGGAGCCGGTATTCCATTCTTGCACTTTTTATAACCTAAAGGGATACAAAAAAAACCGTCAGCGTTATAATTCAACTTTCCAAACGGCATGTACAACAAAAGCTCGTGACTTCATTGCCCAGCGTAGTAGCGCATGCGCACTACTTAGAAACAGTGTATGAAAACTACGCCGGAAGGGATTTAAACAGCCAAAAATAGTTCCGGAAGTTTAGCGTGATATACCGTATGATGAATCGAGCTGAAATCCCTATTTGCGCATAGAAGAAAAGAAATGTCAATAGTTTTAGAATTACCAATAACCGACAGAAAAGCACGACCTAATGAATACCTAATTTATTTTCAGATCCCCCGATGAAGAATGCCTCTGTTTCTAGTGAATTATCCTCAAATAACACAGACAACGAAGATGATAATCGAAGAGCGGAAAACAGTACCGATTTATCAGACATTTCTGACACAGAGGAGCCGTTGACACGCGGGTTTCCGACACAATCATCTTACAATAATCCATTTGCACCAGAACAGCAGACACGAACAAATACAGGTATCGGTTTATCACCTGCAAGTCGAGGAGATGCGGGACCAAGACATGTTTCAACGTATGTGAACGTTGTACTTAATAAACCAGTCGATGACGACACAAAACAATGCAAATCACGTGATACTTTAACTTCCGGCGGATCCGGAAATGTCGCACCTAAACCAAAAATCTGGTCTATTTCGGAGATCATCAGTAATCCCAAAGGGAACAAAACCAGTTAAAAAGGATCTTAGCGTTTTTTCAATATACAGTTCAAAATGATTCTCTAACAAAAGAGACGTTACAAGACGAGCTATTTTATACCCGACGCGTACGATTGCGCAATCTAACCTTGACATTCTCAAGTCCTCATTTAAAAAGCACTGAATTGTCTAAAGAAAGTCATTGACTTGTGTAATGTTTTAATAGAAAGTGAAAACTGTAATAGTAGACATGTGCTTTAGTGTCACAGTAACTATAATAATAACCTTGTTATTACACATTAACTCTTTTAGCGCCGAATTGTTTATAGTAGACTCTTCCATGTTCAATATTGGGCGTCATCATTTATCATGCACTTAAAGCTTGGATAAATGCACTACTGATTTCAGGTGAGACAGGTCATTACGAGCTGACTCACCTGCATCTGTTTTGTTTGCAAAAACCTCAATATTGCATTTGGCGCTGAAAGAGTGAAGGTATGTTTAGGTGATTTAGTGTGACAGAAACTATAGTAATATCCTTGTTATTACACATTAACTATTTTAGCGCCGAATTGTTTAAAGTAGACTCTTCCATGTTCAACATTGGGCGTCATCATTCTCATGTAATTAAGTGCAGTTCCACCTAAGAATCAGGCAAATTTGAAATTTGGTGCTACATGGGTTCTCTCCGATTTGAATTGTTTCTGTTTTATTTCGTTACTTATATACATAAAAATGTAACTGCCAAGTTTCAGGTGACAATTGTTAACAGTTAGTGAAAAAATAAGCTTTTTGTCTTTTGTAATCAAATCACAATTAAAAAGCTTGGATTATTTTGATAAAATACAAACAATACTGATTTCAGGTGAGACAGGTTGTTACGAGCTGGCTCACCTGAATCTGTATTGTTTGCAAAAACCTCAATATTGCATTTGGCGCTGAACGGGTTAAGGTTTGTTTGACACGACCAGCACACTGCAATTCTGAATATAGAACGTGTTGTTTAGAAATGTGCATGAGTATTTCGCGTGTGAACAACTTACTGTGTGAATAAATGTTTAAGATGTACGTATTTACAATGCGTCGTTCCGGAAAGACACGCTAAGGACAACAAAGCAACCATTTGAAATACGGATCAACATGTGAATCCACGCAGTTTAATCTGGCTTCGTATTGTTGGCAAGTTAGTCATAGAAGTTTTAAAGAGACCAACGAAATTTAAATATATATGGTTGGTATTCGGGGAGAGAGCAGCGAACGTTATTTTTGGTGATGTTACTTGAATTATTAATCATCCAATGTGAGGAAAATACTCTCTTCAAGGAAATCGTATACTTTAAAAAATAAATAATAATAAATATACATTGGTTAAATGACGTCGGTAACTATATACAGTTGTTGTTGTTGTTGTTGTTGTTGTTATTGTGTATGTTGTTAATCAGCCTTCAATATACATAAGCAAACTATGCAAACATGAAAGTTATGATTTATATTTATATGTACATGTAAGTGCTCAACGTGAAGACTTATTTTTTCTATTTACCTACAATTTGTTAAAATAATTACAATTAAATGTGTGTATATTTATGTAAAGCAGACTTCCTGTTTGTTATTATAGCCCTCTTTATCAGATACATGCCTCATTCGGCAGTCCTGCGCAAATTTCGGCACAGATGTAGTTTGCCGGGGGTGTTCCGAATGTTAGATGTAGTCTGCTGAGTTGTTCCGAATTAACCATACCCTTCTGGCTTCTCCGGTTTAACCCGTTCCCACATAGAACAAATATGCAGTAAGAACTTTGGAAGTATCTTGTAAGTTATATAGTAAAGAACATGAAAATGCATTTATTGAATAGAATAGAAAACAGTGCGACAAATGGAGAAGTTTTCTCCTTTTCACACAATGTTATCAAAAGTCATCTGCTGCAGATGCGTCAAATCGCGTCTGTATGTGGGAAATGATTAATTGTTCGTTCTGTCATCTAAAGATCTATTCGGCGAGGGTATGTGTGTATGGGGGAGGGGGGAGGGGTTGGGGCAGGACAACATCGGCAGACGGGGCAACGATGTATGATATCCCAAAAAGCTCAGAACCCGCTCATCGCCGTACTCGATCCCGGGACCGTTGGTACGAGAGGCCGACGATGAACCCCTGTCCCCTACCTGCACCAATGTCTTCCACTTATTACAAAGAAAAATATCAATCGAACTAAATATATTTTATTTTGACATGCTTTTGTTTTCAAAGGTAGTCAGCTACAAAGGCATCGAAAAGTGCATGCACATGCGAAACGGTTAAAACTTGCGTATAGGACATATTTTAATTTCAAAAGACGTTTTCCTTTTCACATGCGCCCAAACACTCACGATGGAAAATAGCAACAAATCTGTTCACGGGATATTCAGTCTAGCGAAAAATCTTTCGAAATTTTATTGAGGTTTACCGATTGAATTTTTAATCCGTATTTACAAATTAAGGTTCAATCATGAAGATTGATGATTTTGAACTTAATTATATCTTATACGGGACCTTATTTGTCCGGGACTTTAACATGAAAAAGACACACTTCATTAGATGTACTTATAGAAGAGGGTAACGTACTTTACCTGAACGAATTTCCCTCTAAACAACGTTTTGAGTATGGGGAATAACATGATGTGTTTAACCTTTTCAGTGCCGAATTCACTAAAGTAGAAATGTTCTTAATTCCATGTAGCAACAAGCTGCTTTTCCACACAGACTTAGCCCATTGATGGAAGACGAATGACGCATGTCGCATTGACTTATGTCAAACGTCCGAAAGAA
>JAUELF010000002.1:504910-524833 GCA_031471495.1 Clinocardium nuttallii
TTGTCACTGTTCATGATCAGTTTAACTTTAAATCATCTCATTCGCTTAAAACACAGACCAGCCAGGTTAAATATCCTCCATAAAAATTATATCTTCAAATACCGATATCAGCGTATGACTACAGTTTATATTTTTCTAAATTGTGTGGATTTAAATGTTCTGTTTTCTTATATCTACATGTGCAACGAAATATTGCGGCTTCTCTTTGACGCTCTGCGTCAAACATTCGTCTTGTTTTATATTAAAATCTTTTTTTATATTAATTATACATATACGTAATAGATAAAGGATAAATAGATAAAGGATCTTACAAGTTAGACGTATCCATGCGACAAGTTAACCTACCCCAAGTCCTCGGGTAATTCCGTAATCCTACATCATCCTACATTGGTGAAACATTCATCACCGAGGTAGTCCGAATGAATCTACCCGTGTGTTTCCGGACTCTGAAGAAATATAATATAAATCATATGAGCCGATTCAGGAGAAACCCAACATAACGGCCTCTGCATAATGTATCGAGCCAGATAAGCATGCACAGTCAGCGCAGGCTAATCCGGGCCGACACATTCCGTCTTAGGGGAATAGAGGTATAGTGTAATGATTCCTGAAACAGAATATCCACATGAGGCGAAAAGTGTCTGTCCGGGTTATCCTGCGCAGCATGCTTAGGCTGATCCAGGTCGATTCATTACGCAGAGTCCAATATGTTGGTTTACTCGCCGGACGGCTCACATATTGAATGTACTTGTCTAAAGGAGGTCAAGCGATAAAAAAATTGATGTGCTACTCTTCTATAAATTAATATTGTGGAAATAAATACTTTCCTATTATTATTATTTTCATATTGCTTTTATAATTTTTATTTAGGTTTTCATTTTCTTCTATTTTAAATGATAAACATTTGTTTTTGTACATATTTCATGTAATTGTAAATAATAATATATTTTGTTTGTATTGTATATAGTAATATGATGAGTTGTTTGACTAGAAACTGTGTAGTTTGCGTCATTAAAAGTATCTATATATCTATCTATCTAAAACATCATATTAAAGTACAATATCATACTAATCAATTTGACAATATGTGAATTACTATCATTAGCGAATCCAATACATGTACATAAGTATAAATAAATGTTATCCTAGAAAATTATTGGACCATATGTAAACGTATGACATGCCTTATATATATTGATCACATATAGCGAACCTTTAAGGTGCGAAACTTCTGTAAATAGTGCTAATAACGACAATAAAGTAAGTAATACATAGTTCAAAACTATTGGCAGTAAATATTGAAAAATAGTCAATTGAAAATCATGCATATGTACTAAAAATGGGTTACTTGGTATGTCTACCCAGTAAAAAATAAGCATAAACTATCAATATTTAGATATTGGAAAAATAAATTATTATTCTAATTTTATCCCAGAATTACGATTCTACAATTTCAAGACAACTTTAAAACAGATTTAAAACTTTGACCAAACTATCTATAGTCTTGAGTTCAGCACCTTTAAATAACAAGCACACTGGGTCGTCAGCAAACGTCGCCAACGACTGCGCTTTCAGGACTTTACGAATCACGTTAAAGAACGATACATAAAATATACAGATGGTTCCAGATGTCATTACTAAGCGAGTGGCGTTCTGCGAAAACCAATATTGAGACGATTGAAACAAGTGTTGATCCAGATCAGTCCGTACATCTGGACAGTCTTATTTGGATCTTCACTATTCGCCAAAAAAGGCTTTTTGAAAAACTAGCAATTGCTCCTATAGCCACAATGTTTTTCCTCTTTTTGTCATAGATTATCAAATCAATTATAGAGATGTTCTATATTTTGTCAAAATATGTTCTAAGTCGTCTGCTGCAGAATTGTCGTATAAGGGAAAGGGTTAAACAAAAGTTTTAAACGAACGCAATCCATTTATAACCATATCCTTTCATTTAGAATGATGTCAAAACAGCATTGCCAATACTATTCAGAATGACGCGTCGAATGAGCACGCTCTCTGCGTATAGTGTGTTGTTATAGGATGTTTAAAATATGATTAAATTATGATTGAATGACAGTAGTTTTGGGCTTGATCAACGACAGGGGAAAATGTGACACTTTATTATGTATTGAAAACCGGCTCCAAGCAACGTTTTATATTGACAGTGAAACGAATGTCGTTATTGTTATAGAGAACACAATGATCATTGGAAAACATTGTAGATTATTTTCAAGCTACACGGAGGTTTACGGTAATCTGAATGTTAACTTTTTCTTATGTTGCAAAGACAACTTTTCCGTCGCAGCGGCTCGGTTTTATGGGACACGATGCTTGCGGGACATTTGTTGCTAGCACATAATCACATTTCGTTAATCCGTATGTTCAAACACCCAATCCATCAAATTTCTATAGGAGCTTGCGAAATGCGCTTTAGTGGTATTAAGTCTTTATCTATTTTTGATAGAGTTATGTTTTCAATTTGTTCACAAACCGTACCGCGAATTGAAATATTTGTTGAGAAGTCAGCGGTGATAAGTTGTCCACGACGGGAAGCCGGCGCCAGTCAAATTTTCGTCGGCTTGTCGCCGCGTTCTAACGTTTTTTTGCCTTGTGAAATGTTGATAGTTTTCTTTTGTTTGTCATTTACTAATGTTACCCTTTCTTTGAGTGAATATTAATGTTTTCAACAAATAGACTATCGAGACCTTTTATTGAACGCATTACTATTTTGCTAATTTAATGAAGTAGAAGTTATACTGAATATACGTTTACTGATTTGAAAGTTAATTGATGAGTTCTTTACGAATTTGTTATAACATTATCATTTTAGCTTGTATACAATTTTTTAATGGTTTACATTATATTTTGGGACACATTTTACACTGCCTCATCATGGAAGATATCATCCAATCAATACGATATGAACCGTCCAGCGAGAAAACCAACATTATGCGTAAAGTATCGACCTCCATCAGTCTAAGCATGCCGCGTAGCCTAATCCGGAGAGACACATCTCGCCTCCTGTGGATTTTCTGTTTTGGGAATCATTATTCTATACCTCTACCCCAATGAGACGAAAAAAGGTGTTGGTCTCGATTAGCTTACGCGAACTGCGCAGGCTGATCTGGGTCGATTACAATACGAAGAGGCCATAATGTTGGTTTTCTCGTGGAGCGGCTCAAATGTATGGTACTAGTTCATGTCCTGAAATTGCAATTATCGGATTGATTGATTGATTGATTGATTTACATTATTTCATACATTCATTGAGTGATATAAAACGCCGTTTTCAACAATAATGCGTGTGTTTACTGACAGTGTTGCAAACATTCTCCGCACACCATTATTCGCAGGCAACTAGCTACGATCCTTCATAGACTGTTTAGTATTTAGCCCATTGATGAAAGACAAATGATCCCTAGATTAATAATAGCACTCGACGTTACCGTTAGAGCAAACGGGGCTCGACTGAAACATCAGATTTGAAGAAAATGTCAAAGTAGGTTCAGATAGCAGGCTTCCGAGTTTCCAATTGAGAAAAAATGGGGAAAACTCGCAATACCCCGTTAAGATACTCTAATAGTCTCTCTTTATTGTCCACTTGTTTTAATAACAATATTCGTGAAGGCTGATGTGGGATTCCCCGAGTTTTCTCATACGATAAATTTACGGTCGTTATTATAATAGCATTATGGACCATATTGTGTGTTTTTTTTCTTTAGTATTCTCAAAAGAAAACGCGGACGCCTGTGTTCAGATCACCGTTTCTATCTGCTTAGTTTTATCATAGATTCAACGCAAGATGAAACATGGCTCTAACAATGGATTGATTGATTCGGGCTTAAGGCCGCATTCAACATCTCGGCGGCCAGTTCAACTACTCATGTGTTCTAACAATGGAGTGATTGATTCGGGCTTAAGGCCGCATTCAACATCTCGGCGGCCAGTTCAACTACTCATGTGTTCTAACAATGGATTGATTGATTCGGGCTTAAGACCGCATTCAACATCTCGGCGGCCAGTTCAACTACTCATGTGTTTCCTAGCTTTCTCACACCAGTACTCCACACAACATACTTTCCAAGCAACTGGATTCTTTTCCATACATACTATTAGCCCATTGGTCAAAGACAATTGACGCTTGCCACAATGATTTTGTCAAACGTCTGAAAGAATGATTGGCTGCGATTCGAACTCACAGCCCCTGGTTTGACAGCCAGCATTGGTTACAAACTGAGCTACCGGGGCTTTTGGCTGGTTATAAAAAAGCGTTTATAAGTAATATGTGAACATCTATGTAGATCTTGATGATACTGCGGATGAACATGTTGATCACAATTGTACTTGTTATATAAATAAAACAGACGTGCTCATTTAATTTCAGAACTTCCGTTACGTTACGTCATGTTATGTTATGTTTATCGTTACACGCATGCGTCCAACAAATAACCCACGCTTTTGAAGCATTGAACCTTTCATGTTCTAGTTACGTAAACGTCACGAACAGTGTTGACGCTTATGGAAACAGGATGATGGGATAGAACGACTATGGACATTTCATATCCTCTCTAGAGGCTAAAGTTCAGACTGCTTTCATACACAATGAGGACCTAGTTAACCCTAGTTAAACCATAGTAATAAAAGGAGAAATATCCCTATAGACGACCAGTTATCCCTTGGCCACAATATTTTCACTTTTATCCATGTTATTGCTTTTTTTATTTATTAGGAGTTCCCATGCTTTTGACCAAACGCTTTCAATGTCGTCTACTGCATATGTGTTATATGTGGGAAATGGTTAAATACGAAAAGGCCTGGTAACACAAAAATCGTCATTCATAATGTTGCGATTTATAAAGATGCAGATCGTCATGCGCATTGATTACAGTCTTCCCTGGTCGCAAGCTGGTCGTACACCCATCTCGGAATCCTTGAGATGAAGTTTATAGTCGAAGATCATCTATACAAGCACTTTGATGGCCATTTCCATTACTAAAGATAGTAGTGATTATTTCCATTCCTCGGTGTTATAGGATTAGCATTACGATTGAGTCGCTGGTGTCAGGATAAATATACCGGAAGTACTGGCAGCTTACCCAGGTAAAGCCGTGACATTAATGTTGAAAGTGACGTAATGTGCCAATCAAATCACATCACATCATTACCATTACCTTCAAAACTATCGCCCGGTCGGGGTCATACTAAATACTTTAAACATTATCATTAATGGCTGCCTCTCGCCTTTGCGTTCCGGATTGCGGAGTAAACATTACCCCTTTCCCGCATATAGACGCTTTCTGGCGCCTGTGCAGCAGACCGCTTTTTTTGAAACATAGTGACAAAAGAAAAAAATGCTCGAAAAGAGCAATTACTACTTTTGCCACAATGTTTCCTTCCCACTTTAAGTCATAGGTAATCCCTCCTATTATAGGAATTTTCTAATTTTTGACAAAATATATTCAAAATCGTCTGCTGCAGAATTGACGTATGAGGACAAGGGTTAAGACTGATTGTCTGGTTGACCAGTAGTACTGGTAACTTAACCAGGAAACGCCGTGATAATAACTGATTACGTCAAATAATCAATCAATCAAAACTATCAAACGTTGGTCGGTTTTTCTATGTCGTGGCCAAAATGATGAATTATAATAACAAACGACTTGGTGATTATTTTAAATGAACATCTCGTGCATCCGTTTCGGAACCATATAGAGCTTTCGTCTGCAGCGTCGAGCGTTAATTTGGAAACGGCACCCTACAGTCAGAGATTAGCATTATTATGTCATTTTTCATGTTAATCGAAATTTCGTCACAGTTGCTACTTTAAGTAACCAATTGAAATTAGCCTGGGTTTTAGACAATACCCTACGGTGCCGTCATCGTCGCAAAATATTAACTAAGTCGAGTAGTAATGCGTTTTAAATTTAAATTTAATGTACAATTTATAAATTGGCAATTTTATTATTATACTATCGTCCGTTGACTCTATTGATAGTTATTTTGATCAGAAATTTAGTATCTTGCTAAAGAAAAATTATATTCATGTTTAAAGGCATACGATAACGTAATTGAAAACTGCTTGTCATGGCCATTTTACTAAAAAATAGTTACCTGTTGTAATGTAGATTTGTAACAGTTCACACAATGGCAGTTAATTATGTCATGTGGATGCTGCGTAAAGTGCCGAACCAGATCAGCTTAAGCATGCCGTGCAGGCTGATCCGGCCAGACAATTTTCACCTCCTGTCGGTTTTCTGTTTTAATTGAATTATACTCTATAACTATATACCCCTAAAACGGAATGTGGCGGTCCTGATTAGCCCGCGCGTATTGCACAGGCTGATCTGGATCGATATATTGCGCAGATAAAATATTGTTGGTTTTCTCGTTGAACGGCTTATATAGATAACAATTTCTCTCATGTACATAGAGACGACTTTTGACGTTTTTTTGCTGCAGACAACTTTTAAATACCAGCCTTAAAGGTCAAACTACAAATAGTATCTAAAAGTCCTATGTTTGCGTATACATGAGTGTATACCTTCACCAGAAAGCATCAAATATTTAACACTGAGTTTAAATTCATCATAATTATGTATAAGATGCATTCCAACTGTCTGAATATTTCATTTGGGCCGTCCCTCGAGAAAACCAACATTGTGGACTCTGCGTAAAGTATCGACCCGGATCAGCCTTAGCATACTGCACAAGCTAACCCTGACATACACTTTCGCCTCCTGTGGATATCATTACTACATACCTCTATCTCCCAGAGACGGAATGTGTCTGTCGGATTAGGCTGTGCGGATTGCGCAGGCTGATCTGGGTCGATACGTTACGCAGAGACTATAATACAGAGTATGTAGAAACCCAGTTTTTGCCCAGTCCGATCGTGTTCAAAATGACGGTAATTATATTCTCGGGTAAATTCTTTCTTGCATAAAAAATAAAATACCAAAAGGGCATTTAGGGAGCAATATGAGTCTAGATCATTCTGCGCTTCAACTCAGTCTCGTCTAGATCTGTAATATTTGCTAATAAGAGCCTCTGACATACACGTCAAATCACGCCAAATACATCCGCGGGCTAGGCTGATCTAAGTAGTCCCTTAAAATAACCCTGTGTTTGTCTAGAAATCATTGTACACCTTCCCCGGACTGCGTTTTATAACATGACAATGGTTATAATGTATAGGATGCACCTGAACTGTTTAATTTGATTTTGCTAGGTAGTCTGACCTTGTGGGAAAATGAAAGTAGAGGATGTGGAAACCCAGTTTCAGCCTAGCTCGATTGTGTAAAAAAAATTACTGTCACCATTTTCATTGAGCGAGTTCTTTCTTGCAAAATGCACGGACCCTCCTTCTTTGGATTATTTTCAATGTAAGGGGTATCTTTCCCAATGATATATGGTGATCTACCTGGGAAACGCTTAGAAAATGTGACAAATGAGGGTTGAAACTGGTTGATTAACATGGAAGCAAAGAAGGCATTTATTTATTGTATAGGGACCTAGAGACCAAATAAAGATACAGTAACGAAGGATATCCGTGCCAATTTATAAATTTCTCCTTTTGTCAATTTTTATTTAGATTGGTTTTCATAGAACATGGTTTGTTTATAGCTGGATTAGTGAAAAATATCATCGAAACTGAATGAAAGTTCTAAAATATTGATACTTATATTTTGACTTGAGGTAGAAAAAACAACATCATATAGGACATGTCAAATTAATTGAAATGTTTTGTAAATGGCTTTTAAAAGCAATGCATGGAACAAATACATAGGCCATTTACCAACATTTACGTTTTACGACGGAAGTTGCGAACAACGAATATCAAGATCAGCATGCGCCCCCTATTCACTTTATCGTCTTACAAGCAACATGGAAGCCGTCTGCGGATTGTTACGACCCGTAACCGCCTGCACACACAAGTAAACAGTTTTGTCGCAATGCGCTCAGTACTTTGAAACTATCGAATATCGGGTTTAGTTGCATATTTGAGTAATTTGACTCGAAAATGCTTGGATAAAAATAACAATTACGGTTTACTACAGCATATTTGTACATTCGTTGGTTTTAAGTATCCCTTTACCGCATACAGACTCTTTTCTGACGCATTAGCAATAGACGGCATTATGTAAAAACATTATTGCAAAAGAGAAAAAAAATGCTCAAAGTGAGCTATTTTTGGTTTTGTCACGATGTTTTTCACCTTATTTTAATAATCATACTTTCATTTAAAGATATTTATCGAAATTGTAAAAAAATTTCGCTGCCAAAGGCAATTATTGATTGATTGGGGCTTAACGCCGTTTTCAACAATTGTTCAGTCATATCACGGCGGCCAGTTCACCTACCCATATCACGGCGGCCAGTTCACCTACTCCTTGCTTTCTCACACCCGAGTACTCCACACAACATACTTTCCAAGCAACTGGATGCTTTTCCACATAGAATGTAAGCCCATTTGAAAGAATGAATGACGCTTGTCATAGTGACTTTTGTCAAACGTCGGATACGGAAAGACTGTTGGCCGAGCTGGGAATAGAACCCACAATTCCTGGTTTAACAACTCGCGTCGCTTCCGACTGCGCTATCGGGGCTCTGCCCCCTCCCCCACCCAAGGCACTAACAGGCTTTTATAAACAATGCAGATACCAGGTGAGAGAGCTCGTGACGAGCTGTCTCTCCTGGTATCTGCATTGTTTGCCGATTCGGCATTACATTTTACTTTTTTCTCGAAAATGGAGTGGTCCAAGTTTCAACATGGAAGAGAAGACCTAGTGAAATTCGACAGTGAATTGGTTAAATATGGATGGGAAAGGTGTTTTCGTTCTCCTATAGAGGATTCCCATATTGATTATGTGAGACGATGGCGAACAGAGAAGATTCTGGTCATACATCAATGAAGTGCAGGTTGATCCGGATTTCCTCTGTTTGCCAACGACGATTGACCAACCAGAGGTCTTATCGTCGCTTATCGCCAAGTCCTATAGTCGAATACATTTCGTTTAACTTGCTGGGGTATGGTCGTAATTTTTAGTATGGAATCAGTCTACGAAATATAAAACTCTGAAATCGTTTTCTCTGTGCACACACATGAAATACATGCTCCAAATAAGGCTTCTGATTGGTCAATTTGAAGAAAGAATATGCTCCTAAGCAATCAGCTATCTGAGCACAAATTATGAGCACAGGTTAAACTGTTATAGTTGTAGAACCTGTACAGTTATTTCAGTACACACTTCACTGATAAAATGCGCTGTCAAATTGGCAGCTATACTTCTGTTTTACATTGTTGATAATATTCAACCTAAGCGATATCGAGTGTGTTTTGTCTTCTGTTGTTTCAGTAGTTTAAATGAACAGTGCCATTCCTTCGCCAAGCAATCATTTTGGACTCTTTCAGCAACGAATTTCCTAAAGAAGACTTATCAATGTTCAAAATCTGGCGACTCCATATTTTTATGTATTAATGTATCTATAAGGTAGTCAATGCTTATTTCATGTAAGACAGCTCGTATCGAACTAACTCACCGGAATCTATATTGTTTGCAAAATTATCAATATTACCATTGAAGCTGAAAGAGTAAACTGGAAACAAATGAAATAAAAATTGTAAATCATAAGCTAATATAACTATTTATTTAAATAATATATAAACAGAAACTCAACATATTATGATCCTATAATTTGAGCAATAGACCAGATCTTTGGCTTCTGTTGTTGTTGTTGTTGTTGAGGTATGTGTTTTGGCGATATTCCAGTAGTTTTTAAACCAGATACTTCTATTGTAGACACGGTTTCCGATTTGTGTGTATTTGAAATGTCACGAATATGTCCATCAACAGAGATTGATTTGTTTCTTTCCTGAATATCGAATGTTCTAAAAGAGTGACCGTTCATACTAAGAGGGAATTTGACATCGTCTTTGAAGGTCGATGTTTCCCTTTCTGATAATTCCGGAGACGAGAGTCGTTCAAGGTAGAGTTCATTTCTTCCGTCGGGTGAGAATAATTTCTGTACGCATTTTTTACCCAACCGATCGCTTCTGTTGTTATGTTCGACGATAGTGTCCGAGGTTTCCGAGATGTCTGAGAGGTTTCCGGTGCTGCTGCAGACGTCATCGCCGTCTGGGAATATCAGGTGATCGGATGATGTATCGATGTCAATGGATTCATCTGAAAGTATAAATATCATTATAACATCTCTTTATATAAAAATGATTTTACAAATATTTTGAAACTTCCGGAAACAAATAAGAACGATGTTTTTATCAAACAGTGTTTTCTATTCTTTCTTGAGATTATGATATATAATATGCGAATGTCAATGTATTGTTTAGAATGCCTGACACCGTCGAGCCTGCCCAGAATTATACGTAAGATATATAAGCGATCACTTAATGATACACAAACTGATACACTAATCCTGACATTGCATAGTATTGTCAAGGCACAGTTTCTAGTTGGCCACTTCTTTCTTTGACAGATAAATACAGTTATTATATAAATATATTATAATATAACCATTAAATTGCATTAATTTAATGAAAATCACGTATTTTACTAGTAATGTTCGTTATAATGTTGAGCCTTTTACTGTTAGATTTATATCAAACAACTTAAACCCCTTCCCTCATACGACAAGCTTGCAGCAGACGACTTTGAACATACATGTATTTAGTAAAAAAAATAAATAGAATATCTCTATAATTGAATGGATAACCTATGACTAAAAGTGGAAAACATTGTTCTGGGCAATTTCTTCTTTTGCCACTATGTTTTAAAAAAGCCGTCTGCTGCAGAGGCGTCAGAAAGCGTCTATATGAGGGAAAGGGTTAAGTAAAATAGGAATAAAACTCTGTTAGTGGTCTCTTGCATTGAACAATATAAGAAAAATATAATTCAACATACCTTTGCCAGAAATATCAGAAAAAGTATCATCGTCTTTTCCATTGAGTCTGTGCTCTTTCTTCAGTCTCCTTCTGGCGTTCGCAAACCACGTAGAGACCTGGGTCAAGGTCATCCTAGTCACGATGGCTAACATGATTTTCTCAGCCTTCGTTGGGTACGGGTTTTTCTTGTGAGAGTACAGCCAAGCTTTGAGAGGACTGGTGGTCTCGCGAGTGGCGTTCTTACGACGCGCTCCATGTATGTCAAAGTCAGAATATCTGAAAAAGAAACAACGTTGTATATATTATATGGAAACATAGTTTAATTCGGTAGTTTATTTTATTTAGTTATGTTGTTGACAATAATAATTGTTGTTCAATATAACGTATAAGCGCATGACACAACAATTTTTATATTTCATTTAGGACCTAAGCATGAAACACATACACTAATGAGAATAATATTAAGAATTAAGAACTTGTTTTGTGTTTGTAATTATTTATATATGTTAACTGGAATATGAAAGACTATAAAGCCTTTGAAATCAGTCTACAAAGCTTAAGCAATCCGGGTGCATACCTATTATTTTCATACAACCGTATTCTATACAATGGCAGAAGATAATAGATGTTAAACTATTAACAGCAAGTGCTTCAAACGGGATAGGACATACAGTCCTGGAATTATTGACACGCTTTCGAATTTATATTTGTTTCTTTCAAAGTTTACTCATCTGAATTGTCAAAATGCAATTTCCCTCACTGGGTGGAGTGTTTGGAATCGTTCGAGTTATAATCGTTGTAAAGTCATCCAGTATCAATTATGTATTAATTGTTATATTGTAGCACAGAAATAATACCAGAGCTGGAGATAAGGGAAGATGTTTGCGCTTTAAAATCCTGAGTGTACCCTCTAACCCTATGATGGGGGTACTCAAGAGAATCCTCTCAATGAGACGATTCTCTTGAGTACCCACACCATAGGGCTTGTTGAATGATAAGAGATATATTGTGAAGAACGAGATATTTTGAGGTGATGTATAGCGCCCCCTTAACTGGACCTCTGCTAATAAATTGATTGAGGTAATTTGCCAGGTTGGAAACAGAGTTGACCGGGATATTATCCACTAAAACTTCGCAATAATCAACTTAAATGTGTGTAATAAAATGGAATATTTACCCTAAACCGTATGGATGAGCGGCCATGGCATGAGCATTCATTGGTATAACTGGATGTGGGATTCCGGCTGTGAGCGCAACTGTATCGGCATGAACATCGTGTCCGTACTGAATAATAATAATAATAATAATAGTTATAATAACAATAATAATAATAATAATAATAATAATAACAATAATGATAATAATAATAATAATAATAATAATAATAATAATAATTACAATAATAATAACAATAATGATAACAATAATGATTATGATAATTGTATTAATAAAAAAAAATGATTATAATAATAATAACAATTATAATACATGTTATAAACATGATGATGATGATGATGATGATGAAAATTATAATAATAATAAAATTATTATTAATAATAAAACAATATATGTAGTTGAGCATTGATATACATGATATGAATACTATCAATATTGTCAACATTCCTAATGTCCTACACATACTGACTACATTGTGGTGGTGTTTCATTCCATGTGTAATCTATGAGCAAGCCCGGGATTGTAAGGAAAAGTGAAAACCACCAACAGTTCATTCCATGTTTAATCTATGAGCAAGCCCGGGATTGTAAGGAAAAGTGAAAACCACCAACAGATATTTAGCGGTTTCCTTTTACTAAGATTTGACGTTATTCGTATGTTTTTCTTCATATCCATTGTATCTTTAATAAACTATATAACGATAACATTGAGATTGAGCTTACCATTTTATACATAGCAGATAACATGTTATTCTGCGAATACATGCTATTGCCAATTCCATACACATTTTCTGGCAGGGTTGGTACCCTGGCTAGATAGGACGGTACACCACGCTGTAGTTGACAGGAACATACGGTTCTACCAGAACCATCTACACCAATAGGCCGCCCTGTCTCGCAGCATCTTGTTAACTTAGACATATTTGCTTACTAGCTTGGTTAATCTGCCTGTAATGAAAGATGTATATTTTATTTCATATGTTGTGTAACAATAACCTGACATTAAAGTGTTTGAGTAGTATACTTTAAGATCATATAAGGAAGGAATCCATTGCCGGTATTTTTTAAGTACCATTACGATACATTGTTGATAAAGTTGTTGGGAAGATAATATTGCCCACTTTTAATAATTTCGTCTTTAAACAAAAAACTTTGCAGTAGCTATTTATATATATAAAAAAGAAAGTTCACATATTTCAGTTGCCGATGAACCAGTAGCATGGTTTGATATGTTTATTCGGTTGCGTTTTTTAATCATGATACAACACGTGTGTCAAACATGTATATGCTGTCAAGCGTTCAAGTGCACTAACGATTTACGCTGGTGCTTCCATAATAGACAACTAAATGACACATCATCATCATGAAAGCGCTACTTTCTCGTCAACCTTAACTTGTCAATCCGCAAACAATGAGACAGAACGCAGCATTCTTTCCCTGGCAGCAATGCTTCTGTACTGTAGTATAATATTTTCGAAAACATTGTCTGAAGAGGAGAGCGTTTCTAAAGGGGCGGTTTATCCTTTCATCAAAAGGTTTTCAAGTCTGTATCAATCGTAGACATGTACTACTGATATCAATGGAACAAAAGTTTCTTCCCGACGTTTGTCAATGCAAATATAATACAATTCGTGTATCGGCTGAACATGTATATGTTAAAGTCAGATATTAGATTAAGTATGATTTTCTTCTTATAACAATTTATTCTAAACGAAACCACACTTTTGGGGGATTGATAGATTGATGAATCCTAATATATTAAACGATCTTATTCTTGTCCATTGATATTGAAGACATGTCATTCAACTTCCATAACAAACGCTTTCGATATCTTTCTTTTTTATGTATATTCAACCAATAATCACACCAATAGTGCGGGTGGGATCATCATATAGCTTGATCTAGCTCCCACGAGATTTGATCCCTGGATATTTGGTTTATTGTAACGATGATCTTCATCCAAGTCATAGTTCCTTTATTCCAAAAAAGTATTCACTAATAAAATATATTTAAATAAACATAACCTACCAAACGGGTGTTTATCCTTTTTTATATAATATATACTTTTTTAACACAAATCACGATCCGTATTTCCACGATGTTTGATTTACAGTTGAATGTAAAACCTAAAAGGTATATATGTCACAATAGTATCAACGGTAAAAGCCACGGAAGTCTCAAGAAGCCCAAAATTGAAACTTAGATAATATATCAATTAAACGAGGATGTTCACATACCCATAAACCACAAACAAGTGACTTAATATAGGAGACCCGGGTACAATAAATCACGTCGAGATCCACTCTGATTGGCTTAAATGATTGTATCTGACTCTCTCTACCCGGCCTACGACTTTATCGCCGATCAATCTACGGGTAGCCGAAAATTACTCCTCGCCCCGCCTACAGCCATTGTAGCCGTAATCGTAATCTTGTCATGATCGGGCGATCGGTGACCGCAGAATAAACAAAAAGGCGCGGATAATGACTGCTCCCTGTGGCGAGGATGAAAACAATATTGCACACGAGATTTATAATTTATTTGAAACTTGGCACTTATTTAAATAATTTTGAATTATAATTGCTGAAGGCTACTTTGAAACAACTTCGACACGAGTCACATATGTTTTAAGGGTGTAAAAAGATGATGGGTTTAATTAATGGCGTTATTATTTAATTTTCCCCGTGATTGTAAAAGTACTTTGACAGCTGATCAGTATCGGTCGTATTCATGCTAATTTAGGATAGTAAATTAGGTAAACGAGGTTCGAGATGCCTTGAAACTATCACATGAATATAGATTTATTCTATTATAATTTTCATAAGATTCAACATGCATGTTGTATGAACCTATCAGAAAACAAGTCTAAAGGAAAAATGGGCATGCTAAGAAAGTAAACGATTCTGATTTTTTCTTGTTTGTCATGGGTAATGATTGTTAAAGAATTCAACCGTTCTGGAGAATTATTTTAAAAGCAGCCTATCATGTCCGTTTATCCATTTCCAATATACAAACAACAAAATCTGCAGGAGACGAAATGAAATTTAAAATCATTGAATATAGTTGATAATATTGTGGTAAAAGGAGTTATGCCGGCATAAGCGATATTCATGCTTGCAATGCGTCAAAATGCGTCTGAAATCGGGAAATAGTTTTGAAACATATTACCACTCAACATAATACAATCAAACACCAATTAAACCTACAATATTGAATCACAGAAAATACGAGAAAGTCACGGACTGAAATGTATCGCGTTCATTTCAGAATGTTTTGCAAATTCTGACCATTGCTAATCTCAACGTTAGTTTTAAAAATATTCGTAGAAAGTCTATTTCATATCCGAAATTGCATGTGTCTAGAAAGCCGTCTGTATCAGGGGAAATGTTATGTTTGTCATTAACTTCGATTGGGGAAATAATTTTTAATTATTATAATATGGGTTGTGTATGTGTATTTGTCTGCATAATGAAGCTTATTTCTATTTTAAAATAAACATGAATGTTTTCACCAAGGTAAACTTTGCAATTGAATCCATCCATCCATTCATAAACAGGAAGACAAATATACAGCATCAATAAAACAAGGAAAATACAGTTATTGATAAATTTGGATTTGTTTCTATAATTGTTATTTTATTTTTTATTGTACATAAACTTTCGACTTTAAAAAAAGCTAACTTTAATTTTAAATGGACATTCCTTTTTTTCATCAAGGTAACATTTGCGATTTCATCCATCCATCCATTCAAAACAGGAAGACAAATATACAACATCGATAAAACAAGGAAAATACAGTCATAAATACGTCTATATTATTATTTAAATTTATCGTGTATAACCATCTATATTATCGCGTTAGATGGACAACTTGATAGGGCTTTAACACTGATTATCTTGATAAAACTAATGTTATCGTTAATAAATAAACAATAGGGAAGAACGACTGTGTAATTATCGACCTCCTGCCTATAATGTGTTAATTAGCAAGTGTATCTCTGTCATAATTATCAATTAGACCGTCATATTGATAAATCTAGATTTTTTCTTATTATGTTTCTCTTTTTGTTTACCTGTTTTGGACTTTTTCTATAGTTTAAAATCAAATTTAAATCCTCTTTGAGCATCCGAATATTGGTCTTTATGTTTAGAGATATCTTCATGATTGTTATTGTTGGTTGCTTGTTTGTTTGTTATTTACATAATGCTTGTAAGTATGGACCTCCTGCCTACAATGTGTTAATTAACAAGTGTATCTGTGTCATAATTATCAATAAGACCGTGAAATTGATATCTTGGTTTTGTTTCTTCTTTATAATTTTACTATTTTTAAATTCGTACGTAAGCTTTCGACTTTTCCTCTTGTTTGAATAAAACCAAAATTTAAATCCTCTTTTAGCATCCGAATATTGGTCTTTCTGTTTCAATTAGTTCATGATTGTTATTTTTGGTTGTTTGTTTGTTTCACTGCTGGGTTTCACATAAAGTTCACGTGAAGCTTACACCGTTTGTTATTGTAGAAAATAGACAATTGTCAAATGTTTTTATAAACATTTGAACGAGTTTATTACATTTATTTAATTTACTTATGTAATGCTTTATTTAATTTACGTATGTATTGCTTTATTTAATTTACTTATGTATTGCTTTATAAAAATGTTTTGTATGACGAAATAGATTTAAGTTTTATAAGTTAATATTATATATTCTATTAATATATTATTTTCCCACAAACCTTTTGTGAGGTTTTCATGTATATGTTAATGATTTTTTTAAAAAGCCTTCTACAAAGAATGATTCAAAAGTATTTTATATGAATTATTTTTTAAACTCTATTGATTCTGAACCCATTCCCACATCAAGCAAATCTGCAGCAGTTAGGCAAACACATGAACATTTTTTACAAATGAAAAGTTAATTATTGAATACAGTTGAATACGTTGAGGCAAACGAAGAAATTGCTCATTATGCAGATGCATCCGAATGATTTCGAACGATTTCAGGGGAGAGTTTTTGAAATTAAATGAAACGATTTGATGTGTTGGTTTATTTTTATATTAAAAAGCCTTTGTACTATTATATTCGTTACTTTGAAAACGAAATAGCTAGAGAAAAAATTAAACCAGAGACAAGGACATTATGAGAAAAGAAGATAACGTTGAGTTAAGCGATATTTTCTTTTAACACAATCTATAAGGTGTATTTTAACAAGCCGTCTGTCAATATAAGTACATTTCAACCTGTGTGTAAAGAATACCCAAAGGGGAGAGACCAATGTGGCCTTTGTTCACATGTAGTCTTCGATTGCAGGCTCATTTATGCAAAAAATGAACAATTTGGAGATGAAAAAAGTAATATTAACTTTAACCCTTTCCCTAATACGACAATTATGCAGCAGACGACTTTAAACATATGTTGACAAAACATAGAGAATCTTTATAATTGAATGGATAACCTATGACTAAAAGTGGAAAACATTGTGGCAAAAGGAGAAATTGCACGTTTACGGTTAAACCATGGGGATGTACACGCTAAATCGGTGTTGCATTGACCCCTTTCCCACATTTAGTACAACACATTGGCAGCAAACGATTTTGAAAACATCAAGGTAAAATTACGGAAAAGTCTCTAGAAAAATTGATGTGTGATCTTTAATTGAGTTTAAAACATTGTGGCAAATTTGTAAATTGGTCATTATAAGCAATTTCTCCTTTCTTCACAATGTTTTACGAAGTCGTAACGTGCAGAGACATCAACATGCGTCTGCATGAGGAAAAGGGTTGAGTAGTTGGTTTTGAACCTTTCGGTGGAAAGATGCGGTATGTATAGTTTTCTATTGAGTAATATGCAGTGTGGACTCTGCGTAAAGTATCGACCAAGATCAGCATAAGAACGCCGAGTAGGCTTACCCAGATAGACAGTTTTCGCCTCCGGTGAATTTTCTGTTTCAGGAATCATTACTCTATGCATCTTTCACCCTGAGACGGAATTTGTCGGCCCGGATCAGTCTGCGCGGACTGCGCAGGCTGATCTGAGTAGAATCATTACGCAGAGGCCATATTGTTGGTTTTCTCGCGGGAAAGGCCCATATTTCGTAATCAAGCAACATGGATGTACAAGCTAATTCGTCGCTGTAAATATGTCATTTGACGCCGTCTTCAACAATAGTTCAGTTACATCGCGGAAAACAAAACACATGTTTATTCATGATCCCTATGTTCTTAAAAAGTTTTGATCGCCTAAAGAGTTATTTTAAACTTTCTAACAGAGTGTAGGGTTTGAGCTTCTGATTCTATTCTAACAGTTGTCCTCTGGATCATGACATATGAAGTATTCTTTAACTGTTTTCCCTGCTAATAGTCAATTAAAGCCTTTTGCAAACAATGCAGAATCAGATAAGACAGCTCGCAACGAGCTGTCTCTCCTGAAATATGCATTGTTTGCAACATAGACATTTAATTTTACCAAATTTCCTGTCGGAGCAAAAATGGAGTGGTCGAATTTTCATCATGGAAAGTCGACTTTGTGAAATTCGACACTGAAAGACTTTAATCAACTAACAACTTCCAAGTATAGAGAACGTTTACCCTTTCCCTCATATATACGCTTTCTGACGCCTCTGCAGCAGACATAGTGAACACATAGTGACAAAAGAAGAAATTGCACAACATGTGCAATTTCTCCTTTTGCCCACAATGTTTTTAACTTGTTGTCATAGGTTATCCATTCAATTATGGATATTTTCTATTTTTTTCACAAAATACGTTCAAAGTCGTCTGCATGAATGTGTGATGTATATAAACTGTATACGGATTGTGGCGTCTGAACCCTTTTCCTTATACATATACATTTTCAGCAGACGTTCGACAAACGTTTTCGTGTTTTGTATTACATCTATAATTATACGTTCCTTTATAGAGAATTTCCTTATTTTTGCCTAAATTCATGATGAGGAATTACTTCTTTTTTCACAATGTTTTCAAATGTCGTTTGTTGGAGATGGATCAAAATGTTTCTATATCTTCGAAAGGGCTTTAGTGGTTGATGCATGCTTAAGTGTATCCGGGTCCATACTTTACTCTGTGTTCACAATGTTTGTTTCTTCGTGGAACGGCCCAGATGACACTGCCCCATTTACTGTTAAACTAAATCCCAAAAGATCCACAATCACACAAGCGGGTGCCAACTATATTTAACATGGTACTATAATAGGGAAACGATTTACCTACATTGCGCAACAGTGTATTGCGAAGATTAACGTGTATCTGTCTATACGGTAATATGTTTAGAAAAGGATGAATATAAAGCTATAGCCACATAATCCCCCTTTTAAATATCTTTAGTTAGTGTCAATGATCGTGCGAATAAGCTATAGTTAATGTATACATAAACCAACTTTAGCGTTATCATTACGAGCGTGGAAAATTAAATATCGTCGCATTAATGCTAAGGGATCCAAATCGATATTTTACAGACGTTTCTTACCAAGTAGATATGTAACAAAAGTTTCTTGCCAAATAGATATTTTACAGAAGTTTCTTACCAAATAGATATGTAACAAAAACTTCTTGCGAAATTGATTTTTTACAGAAGTTTCTTACCAAATAGATATGCCGTAACAAAAATTTCTTGCCAAATTGATAATTTACAGGAATTTCTTTCCAAATAGATATGTAACAGCAGTTTCTTGCCAAATTGATATTTTACAGAAGTTTCTTACCAAATAGATATGTAACAGCAGTTTCTTTCCAAATAGATATGTAACAAACGTTTCTTTCCAAATAGATATGTAACAGCAGTTTCTTTCCAAATAGATATGTAACAGCAGTTTCTTTCCAAATAGATA
>JAUELF010000002.1:530908-541407 GCA_031471495.1 Clinocardium nuttallii
TCTGCAGCAGACAGCTTTTTGAAAACATAGTGATAAAAGAAGAAATTGCACAAAACGTGCAATTTCTCCTTTTGCCATAATGTTTTCCACTGTTTGTCATAGGTTCTCCATTCAATTATGGAAAATTTCTATGTTTTGACAAAAGACGTTTAAAGTTGTCTGCTGCAGAATTTACTTTTTGAAAACATGGCGACAAAAGAAGAATTTGCTCAAAACGAGCAATTTCTTCTTTTGTCACCTGTTTTTAACTTTGGTCCTTTATATTATTGTACTTTCATTTAAATGGAGTTTCCAAATAAATTCGGGCTTGTTTACAAATTCGTTTACTGCAGATTTGCTTTGGGGAAGAGTGTCACTAGATCGTCTGCTGCCAATAGGTCGAATTGCATCTGTACGTAGGACATTATGTCGATTCAGTCAAGAAGAAATATGTATGCCAAGTTAATATTTCAGAAACCAGTCACCATATCTGATTTCAAATAACGAAGAGGGCTACCGATCCAGTGGGTCGTGGTATCGAAACCCGGCTAGGTTGATAATAGTCATGGTGACTCGCGACATTCGTATTCCAACAGCTACCTTTATAGTCTATCTAGGAAGGTAGCCAGATATCTTGGAAGAACGCTGTGTGGAGAATTGTTACGAGAAATCCAGGTAAACACGTACGGTGAATTGACCGACGTGATGTAACATAAATATCGTTTAAAACGGCGTTAAACACCAAGTAATCAATCAATATAGAGAACTAAATAAGAGGAAGTGAACAGGTCATTTCTCAACAATATTTCTCATATTACTCAAATCCTATGTTGTGGGTATTCAAAAGATTCGTCTCACTGAGAATTTATTTTTGAGTACCTACACGATTGGGTTTGAATGTCAAATAAGGATTTTAGATCATGAACAATGTCCCTTATCTAGAGCTCTGACTATTGTTAAAGGGACCGAGTGACAGTTTCTGGTATCAATACTGCTAAAATAACGTTTAATTGTTGTAAAAATGGTATAACTTGCATAACATGATGATGCTTTAACATTATTTATTGCATTATATTTTGACGTTGACAAATGAGCATTTTCCATTTATATTAAAGCAATACTTAATTGTGGCTACTTGTGCAGTTCCTTTTATGTTAAAGTTAATACTTAATTGTGACTATTTGTACAGTTCCTATATATTTAAACAATTCTTAATTATGGCCAGTGTACAGGTCCATTGATATGAAAGTTATTATACTTAGTTGTGGCTATGTGTACAGTTAGTTCTTTTTATATTTGAACAATTCTCATTTTGGCCATTGCACACTGCCTTTTATATTTAAGCAATACGTATTTGTGGTTATTTGTGTAGTTCCTTTCATATTAAAGCTAAACTAAGTTGTGTCTATATGCCCACATAATTTAATCATAAAAATAATTTACTAAGGAGTGAAGAGCCTTGTTTAAACTAGTATGGTCAGGTGAAAATAAAGTTGATAATAGAGAAAAAACACAGATACAAAATAGTGGATACATAAGTATTGCCAATGATTCTTTAGTGCCTATCGTAATGTAGGAGGATATATATGCTCACATGGACGAACATATCAATAAATGAAATATATAAATTGAAAACATGTTAAATTGTCAAATACAAAGTCAAATTAATATTGTTACCTGTACGCAGCTGTTTATTTACTCTTTCAGCGCCGTATTCGGCCTACTTCCTTGATCAAAAGTGTATCTTCATATAACACGAGTTTTGTAGTAGCTTGACAAATACCTCAATAGTTCCGTTGGCAATAATTTATGCATATACCTCCTTGGCATTAAAATCGTAAAATTAAAAGTGTATTCTCTTTTATAGCAAAAATATCAAACAAGAAACTTGGCTAAGCGACAGAACCAGATTTTAAAAAATCATTTCAGTAGTGTAAACTTTAATTTTGACCTTTGTTTCTAAAATCTTTGACACCTAAGCTACATTCTTTGGTCTTGCATGCGAAAAACAAAATGTCGAAACGTATGCCAGATTGATATGAACGCGAATAAGTTTGAATTAAAATCAATACTTAGAATAAGATGTCACTTTTTCTGTTCATGAATAATTACCGCACCGACCTTTAAACTGAATTTCTCCAATTGTAGTTATTTCTGGTACAATTAAAGTAACCCTCCTAAATACACTTAAGCTAGAAATAAAGGATTTTGCTGAGGCCCAAAATAGGCCCTCTTTGTATTGGTCACGCGATGTAGTTCAATTTGTATTCAGTTCTGTGCTATTTTACCATATTCTGTGCCACATGCAGTCCTCTTCTCGGAACGAAATAAAACACTAGACAATAGAGCCATGGAGCGAATGCCACACGCAGTCCTCTTCTCGGAACGAAATAAAACACAAGACAATAGAGCCATGGAGCGAATGCCACACGCAGTCCTCTTCTCGGAACGAAATAAAACACTAGACAAGAGAGCCATGGAGCGAATGCCACACGCAGTCCTCTTCTCGGAACGAAATAAAACACAAGACAAGAGAGCCATGGAGCGAATGCCACACGCAGTCCTCTTCTCGGAACGAAATAAAACACAAGAGAAGAGAGCCATGGAGCGAGTGCCAACGCTTGTCCTTTTCTTTCTAAGTCGAACAAGGAACATTTCTGAATAGTTATTAAAGCTAAAATTGTGTCACTTCGTAAAGACATGCGTATTAATCCTAGGAACATTTCTGAATAGTTATTAAAGCCAAAATTGTGTGACTTCGTAAAGACATGCGTATTGGTCCTAGGAACATGTGTACCAAGTTTCACTTAAAAATGTTGTGAACCTCTTTTGAGTTATGAGGTATGGTTGCAGTTGTGAGGTGACGAAGACGACAACGCCAAGGGTATCACGTTATATCACCTATTTTCTTCGAAAAACAGTCGAGCTCAAAGTTAGCTCCCAGTGCGAATATCCTGAAATCAGGACAGTGCAATTACGTCATTATGTAGGTTATTGTGGTCAAGTTTTGCATTTAGGTCACTTACATGGAAACTATGAAACCTCATACTTTAAAACATGGAAAACTTGTTCATCTAACATCCTTCTTCACATTGAAGGCTAAAGATTGTGGCCTGTTTTGTGTGGTAAAATACATTAATTCTGATGTATTTTGGTCGATTTTGAAAATTGGACATGGTTTCTTGATTTTTTGTTACATTAATTTCAAATATTTCCCAAACAATAAGAACATACTGTGTTTTTAGGGTCAAGGTCACTGTCACTGTTACTATTATGTAGAATATTTTATAATTATAGAGTGATTGAACAACAGGCATTGATCGGTTTATCTCATTTGCCTGTCCATAAATACAGCTCATGGTCTTGACTGACGGTGACCGCAATCCGACATGAAGATCTTCCTTATAGCAGTTGAGCGAGGTTATTATAATATGTAAATATACATTCCGAATAATACTATTTTTTATATAAAATAAGTCAAACCGCAGGCGTGCTCTTGTTTCAGTTACAATACTTTGTAGACAATTTCAAAGTTTTTATGTTGTTGAATGTGGGATATAATTTAGATACAAGGATGTGTTTTTTTATAAATTGACTTCTTCACTCAAATGCAAATAGGTTCTTCAGAAAAATGTTCTCCTAGTCGTATTACAAAGTGTATATTTCTACTGCCTCTATCTATTAATCAAATTGCGTCTGTATTCAATCTTGCAATGCCGTATTTCATATTGTAGACACTTCCATGTTCAGAAACGGACGATTCCATTTTCATTTAATACTAGTTTTGCATTATTTTGAAGTCTTACATTAACCTATGCTGGTTTCAGGTGAGGCGGCTCGTTACGAGCTGACTTAACCGATTATGTATTGATTACAAAAGGCTCGATATCGCCGTTGACGCCGAAAGAGTTAAACTGCAGAACAGACAGGACATGCTTATAGTTGTACAAATGAGCCGGTCCGCGAGAAAACCAACATAATTGCATTTGCGTAATGTATCGACCAGATAAGCCTGCTCTGTCCGCGCAGACTGATCCGGGCCGACACATTCCGCCTCAGGGGATAGAGGTTTATAGTAATGATTCCTGAAACTGAAAATCCACTTTAGGCGAAACGTGTCTACCTGGGTTAGCCTACGCGGCATGCTGAGGATTGTCCGGGTTGGTACTTTACGCAGAGTCCACAATGTTGGTTTTCTCGCGGGACGGCTCAAATGAGTTTATCGGTCTATTGTTGAATGCAGACAGACTAACTAATCTTTATTAATACAAACTGTTATTTCATCATTTATCAACCGTCAATAGATGTACCATTAGACGACATCGATGTGGCTGGCGTTCAGTATTCATACTAAAAGCATAGATCTTTTTTATGCTTGGCAAGTTTATAATCAATGTTATATGCATGCAGATACCTTTTATATACATTACCATGTGCATGTACATACCTCTTATAAGCGTTTGCATTATCTGGTGTTGTTTTCCCTCGCACTCGGCTATATAGCCATTTCGCGAGCATGTACACATTACCATATATCACTTAAATACCACTTTGTATATGTTATATTTTGTTGTGAAATTTGTTGAAAAGTGATTGTTGCGTGATAACAAAAAAATACAACTGTAGTTTACCATTCATCACCGAGCTTCTTGAACTGTCACACTGAACTCTTTCGGTGCCGAGTTTTCTTAATTAGACTCCCCCATGTTGAACAGTGGATGACTCCATTGTTCGTGTATTACGAGTTCTGTAATAAATGTGCCGTCTCGCGAGAAAACAAACATTATGGAATCTGCGTAAAGTATTGACCCTAATCAGCCTAAGCATGCCACGCAGGCTTATCCAGATATACACTTTTCTCCTCTTGTGGATTTCCTGTTTCAGGAATCATTAATCTATATCATCCCCCTGTGGCGGAATGTGTCGGCCTTATGCGCAGGCTGATCTGGTTGATACATTTCACAGATGCCATAATGTTGGTTTTCTCGCTGATCTGGTTGATACATTTCACAGATGCCATAATGTTGGTTTTCTCGCTGATCTGGTCGATACATTTCACAGATGCCATAATGTTGGTTTTCTCGCTGGACGGCTCATATCTAATAGACAAACGATGGTTTATAAAGGTAGGACAACTCATGACAGATCTGAATATGTATTGTTTGTAGACACTTCAATGGCGCTTATTAGGGATTGATAGGCCTGTGAACATTTTCCCATTTCTATGTAAACTGACCCTGTATGTATTTATCTAGCAACAACAGATGAATTTACACGGACACTACTGGAAAATAAGCAGATGTTTGAATGTTAAAAGGGCTATCATATCGCATATATTATTATACAATTATGGTAAGAATTATGAATAATACACGCTTTCCGTGTTAGAAACTTCTTATATGATCCCAAAACAAAATTTTGGCACTCGAAACAGTTGTCTCGCTCGAGATTCTTTCAAGTATTTTAATACTATATTTAATTACTTATCAATTGGTCATTAATTGAATTGATATTTTATTTGTGTAGGGTAAAGTTTGGCGAAAATCATCTTATACAGTCAAGTCATGTATTTGTTATTATTCTGGGGTCTAATTGACCCCCCCCACGGTCTGCCATCATTTAAAGTAATATTGCCAAACAACTAGTAGGACCACATGTTTAGTTTTTGTCAATATGTTGTTGTTTGTTGTTTTATTAGGGGTTTACACCGTTTTCAAAGTCATTTCTATTATATCGATTGCGAAAAAGTGCACTGGATCAGCCGAGTATTCCCTGTATATCTAACACATCTCCAGCAGACGACTTTTGAAAACGATGAGCAATTTCTCCTTTTGCCACAATGAATCAACTGTATTCAATAATGTATCTTTCATTTCTAGAGAGTTTCCATATTTAAGACTTACTGTTGTGTTGTCTGCTGGAAAATGTGTTGTATGTGTACACGTTTTGATGTAGTTGGGATAAAGTGATATGTGGGCCAGTAAGTGAATACCGACACTACTCTATAGTATTACCTTGGGGATAGGTATTCACAGGCATTACATATCCGATTAAGAACACAATGTAGTGGACCCAACCATCAACTTTGTCTCAGAAATGTTGTTGATTCTCCCCATTGCGCATGTTGAAACCTCTTTACTTTACCTACTTGAATGTCCGCTACAATGATATTAGACATGGCATGCTAAGAGAACATCTACAAAACATTAGGCTTGATATTTTGTTATTTGAAAATCGAAATCGAAGACAATAATGCTATTTTTGAATCGGCCGAAATATTTATAATCGGAATCAAAAGGTTTAGCTCACGAAAACAAGCCTCTTTCCTTAATTATGTTTTGTTAACTTGCAACTCTTTAAGAATCTGTTGATGTTATATTTTATTCGGTATGAATACTTGACATACACATTCACTAACCTCCCATACGCCACCACCCTCCTTTATTTTTTTTGGCTCTCTTTATATATATATATATATATCTTTCTTCCTCTTTCTCCCTCTACTGCTCTTTCCCCACTCGCTTTTATGTATATTTTTATTGTATGATTAATTAGAAAGCTAGAGTGAGCTGATATTTTCTGAAAACGTTACATATTTACCGTGCTTCTTGTCAATTAATCTTTATTGGAGAAGGCCTACAATAAGCTATGCGCTTTCATTCTAATCCATTTCTCCGTTGTATATGTTTTGATGTTTCTTACTATGTAAATACGAGTATATGAGCATTACATATGTTTAAACTAATACCGAAAAGGCTCGAATAATTAGGAGGGGTTACTCCGATTAACTCCGTAAAACCTCCATCCCTGACGTGTTAAATAACCACAGAAATACAGGCCTATTCCTGTCAGGTAAATTGTAAAATAAAGTGTTTGTTTATTTTAGTGACACCATAATTGAAAGGGCAAGCCACTTCTGACTTATGAGACCCATTTAACCTGAACACATTTGAGCCGGCACGCAAGAAAACCAATATTATGAACTTTGCGTAAAGTATCGACCCGGATCAGCCGAAGCATACCGCACAGGCTAACCCGGACAGATAATTTTCGCCTTCCGTGGATTTTCTGTTTTAGAAAGAATTACTCTACACCTCTACCCCCCCCCCCCCCTCCACCCCCCTGAGACGTAAGACGTAATGTGTCGTTCAGGATTAGCAGACTGCGCAGGCTAATCTGGTTCGATATATTTTATATATATTGTTGGTTTTCTCGATGGCACGGCTCATAAAATGGTTGATCGTTGTTGCGTTTCTCCTGGTAAGCGCAATTTCCATTCGTGCAATTGTCAAAGAATGTAAAAGTTCAAAGGTCAAATATTTTCAGCTTGAGTCCAATTACAGTTTATCATTATGAAATGCACTTCATATAGATTGATATACCTTTAGCAATGCCTACTTTTACGGCGAACTAACGTTGGACGTTTTTGCCCAACATTTTTCTTGCTAAGCATCAAAATATACGGTTAGCGTTATTCATGAAGTGAACCTATGAAGTTGTTTCTTAACCGATGTAAAGAGGGTTTAACTAAAGTGAACAGTGTATATAACATGGGATGTTTGTTGTATGTTCTAACAAGGATAATAAAATAATTATATAAAATGTGAATAAATAAGAAATTATTTATTGCGATTTGTGATTTCTTATCTTCTAGAAATGTTTTATAAAGCTGACTGATGGGAATCTTCCAGAACCGATTATTTAATCCAAATGGTGGATTTAGTTATATTAAGTACACATGTGATAGATGTACTTATACGATACATAAATACTGTTGTTAAGTTTGAATTTATTGTATATTGGAATTTCAAAAACGTTATAAAATGGATAACAAGAATCAACCATCTGCAAATGATAGCTTGAAACAAACATTAATTGAATTTTCGGAAAATACGTCATTCCATGGTTTGAGATATATCGGCACATCGAATTCAATCTTTCGAAGGTAAGTTAGTTCGTGTTTATAATTAGTTTCCCTTTACCAATGAACTTGGTGGCTTCGAAAAACACATCAACTCATTGCATTGTTTAAGACGGGACACGCGTGTTAATTTGAACGTAGAAACAACGGGATGAATAATACATTTGTGAAATAATGTAATACTGACTGTAGTATGAGACAACATTCGACATCAAAGAAGTAGTACTATTTCACCATTCAAAGTATAACCCTCAATCGTTGGGAAACCACTGTAACGACGTTTAAAGGCTGGCTATGGTTGATATTTGATTAGTTAACAGAACCATAACTTGTCTTTAGACTGATTTCAATTAATGAGCGTTTTAAAAACATTATATAATGTACATTATGATGAAAAGGTGACTTGCATGTCATTAAAGTTATTTATTCAGTGTTGTTCCTTTCTTCACAAAGGATTTAAAATATTTTTCTGTTCTAAGCCTTTGTTCTCTATTATCCTATTGGATATAGGCAAAATTGTTCTCATATTTGACCAATTAGACACCTTGATTTAAGTACATGGTTGCTTTCTGAGTACAGAGAAATGTTTAGTTTCGAGCTCATCTAGACGTTGACTAGACTAGTCGCAATTATTCGGCCAATGATCCGGGTATTACCTGTGCTAAAGTATATATTTATATGTAACAGGTGCTTACTTGGTTAAGTGAATAAAACATCCACTATCAACCAGATCCGAATAAAGATATCGCAATAAAATAAAGTCAGAAAGCGTATCAGTCTAACAAGAGAACGTCACACAAACATTGACTTTAGACTTTCCTAATGTTCGACATTAAGGCAATCCACGCAGGCTAATCCGGGATGACTCATTCCGTCTAAGGGGATAACGGTATAGAAAAATGATTTCTGAAACAGAAAATCAACAGAAGGCGAAAAGTGTCTGACCGGGTGAGCCTGTGCGGTATGCTTAGGCTGATCCGGGTCGATACTTTACGCAGAGACCATAATGTTGGTTTTCTCGCGGGACGGCTCAGTCTTGTTCTTTTAGCTCAACGTTTACCACTTCTTGGGTGAGAAAAGGTTAAGCCGTCATAACATGATTGATAAGGGGAACTATTTGCATAATTTAATTACTTAAAGACATTTAATATTTCAAGTAATGGGTTCTTTAATCACCTAACATATGTTTGAATTATAAACGATAATTGAAAATACGAATTTACATATTTTATACGGCTGAATCCTTTGTCGGAATGATTTGTTGATATTTTCCGCCGTCGACTGTCATAGCCATCAGACTTTTCATCTATATACGTAAAAATAAACCCTGTATTTCAAATATTTGATATCATTTTTTAGCTCGCTATTTGAGACACTGACACAAGTAACTAAGTGTTGCTTATTGCATGCACCCATATACATATGTAAATTTGTAAATATATTTGATTATTTTCAAGCATTTCTAGAATATTAAGTTTTCTAATGAACTGTAGATGTTTGGTTCACAGATTTACAAATTAAGACGTGTGCGTTTATACAGAATTAAGGGACTAAGCGTCTAAGAAGAATTTAATCTAATTATATTAAAATGATATTTATTGCAGTGAATTAAAAAAAAAATCAATTGTCGACTTCTATTCATTCCATGAGTCAGAACTAAACATACTATCATTTGTCGTCTGAACGTCTGAGTTGGTAGAAAACTCCCATCCTTACGTACTGTGATACCAGAACTAAACATACTATCATTTGTTGTCTGAACGTCTGAGTTGGTAGAAATCTCCCATCCTTACGTACTGTGATAAGTTTATAATATGAGTCGTCCAGCGAGAAGACCACCATTGTGGACTCTGCGTAATGTATCGATCCAAATCAGCCTACGCAGTCTACGCAGGCTTACCCGGACAGACACTTTTCGCCTGTCTTTGTATTTTCTGTATCAGGAAACATTACTCTATACCTATATCCCCATGAGACGGAGTGTGTCGACCCGGATTAGCTTTCGCGGATTGCAAAGGCTGATCTGGGTCGATACATTACGCAGAGGCCATCAGGTGTTTTTTTTCCGAAGGACGGATATCATATGTACGAGCCAATTCATGAGAAAATGTACAAGATGACATTTCTGAACAGTGAACCCACAGATGATAGTATTGAGCTTCAAAAGTCTTTTTATAACCTGCACAAGTTGACAGATTTATCCTAACACAATTTTGTACGTAATATGTGAACAGTGTAGATCTTGTTCAGGCTGTATATTCTGTTCACAAAAGCCAACTTGTACCTATCACCATGCACCGGCGCATAATCATTCCCCTGTTCTTCATTTAGAATAAGGTCTTTATGTTACCGGGTGGTTTGTGCTGCATGGAAACAATTTAGATACGACAATAGTGCAAACGTCAGTGCATATCGGTCCTCTCTGACAGAGTAATCAATTACTGTATGAAGTCGCGTAGCTCTTTCCTTTATAGAGACGGTATTTGGTGCAGCAGGTCAATTGATAAATCATTGTGGAATACGATGTAGTCATGTATAAGAAGTCGCTTTTATTCCCCGATAAATCATTGTGGAATACGGATGTAGTCATGTATAAGAA
>JAUELF010000002.1:592722-602863 GCA_031471495.1 Clinocardium nuttallii
TGTGCAATTTCTTCTTTTGTCACTATGTTTTTCAAAAAGCCGTCTGCTGCAGAGGCGTCAGAAAGCGTCTATATGAGGGAAAGAGGGTTAATCTAACTTTACGCTTTCCGTCTTTATATAAGTTTCTAAGTGCTAATTTGAAATCTACATATTCAAATTGCAACTTAGAATACTAAAGCACACTTTTAGGCATTCATAGTCTGAGGGACAGACTTATTTGATTCCACAAAGGGCACAACTTGTTCTTGAATAACCAATGGAACTTCGTCTTGTTTTCTCTCATCCTCAGAAACATCTAACGTCCACTTGATAACATCAGAGTGGGTGGTCATATGCATATTAAGCTCCGCCTTATTTATAGTCTCAAACCCACACTGGCAGCACCTAAATGTTACCCAACAGCAAGCAGCTGCACTCTCTTCTTGAGTATTACGTGTCCCTTCAAGACCTTTTGATTTCATTTTTTCAAAGATAAGATTTTTGAAATGATTGACATGAACTTCTGTCGTGTCCACCGCGTCAAATTTACTGTCAAAATCAATCGCTGCGTTGATGACATCATTCGTGAATTCATAGCTGTAGTGTTGATCAGCAGCATGACGCCACATATGTGACTTAAGAGATGGCAAGTGATGACATACATATCCACATAAATTACATTTATACTGTTCTAAAGGTTGGGCGACATACCGCTGGTCATTGACATGACGCTTCATGTGAGATTTCAAACTACGAATGGACACAGCAACGAACCCACACATTTCACATTTCATTGGTTTGGATTCACCATGAATATCTGTAATATGCTGTTGTACTTGATCTATTGTAACTCCTGTAAAGTCACAGTATGGACACAATTTCTGCTGTTGAGCAATGCTTTTACCTACATGTATCTTTTGATGATTCTTCATTTCTCTACGACCTAATGATTTAAAGTCACATTCGTCACATTTAAAATGTCCTAATTTGTCAATACTGGTGTAACATCCCTCTCTTTTATGAATTCGTAAATTAAAACTTGTGATGAATTCTTCCTTACACATATCACATTTGTATGGTGGTTTTGTTAAATGACTTTTGATGTGTGTTTTGAGTCCAGCAGCACTACGTGTTTCAAAGTCACAAAAATCACATAACAGTATGTCTTGATCATTATGCATTCTCATATGGGCACGCAGTTGACTTTTGTAATTAAATGCTGAATTACAAAGCTTACATTGATAGGTTCGTACTTTACAGTGTTGGATCATATGATCCTGTAATGCCTCACTCGACTCGGCTATCAAATCACACAAGGAACACTCAAACTCCTGTTTTGGTTTATGCAATCTCATGTGCTGTTTAAGCAACAATGTGCTCTCATTTGTATAATGGCAAAGTTTACATCGAAACTTCACTTGTCCATCCACATCAAACTGTTCCACATTCTCAATGCCTGCTGCCGACTCATTCTCTTCCATAGAACTTCGTCTACTTCTACGTTTGGAAGCTTTCTTAGATGGAGCACACAGCACTGGCTTTTCTTCGTCCACATCTGATTTAGACCTTTCTCGGAGTTGTTCTATGACCGCCAGTAGTGAGGTAGATATCCCTGATTTTGGTTTGGCATCTGCGTCTCCAGCACTATTAGAATCTTCATGACTAGGTGATGGGATGTTAACATGGTTGGCAGCAAATGAAACATTTCCTAGTTTGGGAGGACAGGCAGGATTGTAATTTGGACCTTTCTTCAATAAAGACAGTAATGTGACGGCTGAATCTTCCAGAGACTGAGATTTTGATTTCTTTGCAGGAACTGCTGAATCCTCATTATAACACACAACAGAAGTATTCTCAGCAAGTTTTCTTTTACCAAGTCTAGTTTGGACACCTGAGGACTCGACAATATGTTCAAAGTTTGGAACCGGGGACATCATGTCACTGGATTTGTCATCTGCTGATCTTGATGTTGATGTTAATTCAGAGACACCCGAGTCTGGTGACCTCGGGGCAGGTGTTATTCTGGGACTATTTTGTTGACTTTGAAGACCTGTATAGCCACAACTTGTATTTACGGAGTTAACCGCTTCCACAACAACATTAGCACTGGTCTGTCTTGGAACCAAACTTTTATTACTTTCACTAGATGCACTGTCAACAGTACTTTCATCTAACATTTGTATTGTCTGTTCCGAATCCATTACAACACAGACATTGTCTGTTAGTTTAACTGACTGCCTTTGGCCGTACAGCTCCCCTAGACCATGTCCAATCATTATATTATCTTCTGACTTACTGGTTTCCACTGTTACTTCGTTCTGAGTGTTCAATACAACTGTTTGTGCATTTTGATCTTGTTCTTCTTTCTGAATACTCTTTTCTTCTTCTTCTGTTTTATCAGTTTTTGACATGTTAGCCATTGTTCTTGCAGCCAGGAGGTTTGCCAATGCAGGTGCCACATTGCTGATCCGCGTCTGATCGTACACAATGAATGAAGGAAGCTTACTATTACTAGCTGATTGGTTTGTTTTGTTATCTAATATAGCTTTAGTTGCAATAAACGTTTGGTTTTCACCAAAAGAGGTAGAAGTAACTTCCCTTGAAGTATCTTCCATAAGAGTCTCCTCACTTACTTCCTCAGGCTCTGTCCTTGCATATTGCCCATCATCATAGATACTCAGTGGACCATTTTGAAACATGGGATAATCAATGTTCTTGTTTCCAGAGTGTTTCCAGACATGAGCTTTGATGGTTCTCTGGTATTCACATGTATATCCACATAAAGTACATTTAAAACGTCCAGCATTGCTATCATGGGTGAAACCAGCGTTCTTCACATTTCTTGAAGAAGAATTCTGCTTTTCTACCGGAGATAGGTAATAAAGAACCTTTTGTTTACTGGCAAGCTCAGGTGTGACTTTGGCATCTACTTTTACAACAGATTGACCCATCTGTTTATTGATCCTGTTCTGTTCTTCTATTAACTGTTGAATATTTGCAATACCCTCCTGTAATGATACTGCAACATTCTGCCCTTCTACTGTATCTGCATATGATCCATTGTGATCCTTATCATATTCCATGATAGGCGATTCCAGAGAGAGAATTTCCATAGGCAGTTTTGGTGGTTGTACAGTGGTCAGATTTCTTGGAATTGGAATCTGGGTCAATTTAAATGCAGGTGCCTGGGATGAAATGGCTACTCCTGTAGTATTAGAAGCCGAGGTCACAGTCAAATCTTGACTGTCAGCTGAAAATATAGTTGTCTGACCTTCATTTGACCTTGATACATGAATAACTGGCATTGTATTAAGTTTAGCTCCTGTGAATTGTGGACTGATGCTTGAAAATTGTTGAGGCCCAGAAACGGGTATAATTTTAAAGTTTGGGTTTTTCAACAACTGTTCCATCTGATGTTTCTGGAGAGGGATAATTGGTTGTTTCGATAAAAGTGGTGGAGTTGGTGATGACATGGTGGGAACAGACGTGACACCAAGGGTTGTCACTGTTTTTGTTGCAGAATTTAGATAAATATTAGATTGAACTACTTTGTTTGATACCGTCTCATTAATGTGACCATCTACTCTTGCAGGGAGAAATACTTTATCACCGACAGATCTCACCGTTTGCTGCATAATGTTGGAAGACCCCGAGGAAGAAGCAGTGACCGTTGTTGGATCAATATGGACAAATTTTGAAGCTGTTGTTCTTCTTAAACTGGAATGTAGACTTTTCAACATGGCTGGGTCACTGACAGGAACAAGTATAGGCGAGTTCATATCCAGTTTGCCGGCATGCTGTGGGAACAGGTTCTCAACATTGGTTACGGGCACTAATACGGGGGGTTTCAGTCCTGATGTATGTGGACTGTTTGGTTTCATGCCAGCATTAATTGGGGTCAGGATCTGCTGTACATGGTGTTTGGGATCTTCTGTCACAACCTCCATACCAAGATGTTCAAGCATGTGCTTCTTTATCACCTCGGAATCCTGTGCCGTAAAACCGCATTCCGAACATTTTATCCACACTGGCTTAATGACAGCAGCTTGGGAGGGAATTTCATCCATGTTCCCAATTTTCACAGCGGTATTTGGCATCTCTGTTAAGGTTTCTCCAGCTGGCAGAGTAGCCACAGCAACAACTTTACCTGCAGGATTATTCCCTACTTGAACATTTACATTAGCCATGGTGTGGGCATCCATATGACAATTAAAATCAACAGTATTGGAGGTTTGAAACGGACATCTGTCACACTTATATGCGACAAGTTTTGATTTGTGCTTGGTTTTCAAATGTTCAAGAATTTCCGGTTCATTCGCGGCGACATGATCGCATAAGTCGCATCCATACAATCTCTCAGTGTCATGTTCATTCTTTAAATGGGCATCAAGGCCATTATCACCCGTATCGTATATCAGTATCTTACACAATGGGCATTTCACAAGTCTTTTCGAGTTATGCAGCTTTATATGATTAGTTAAGTGACCTTTCTTTCTGAATGTGGCATTGCAACTCTTACACTGAAATGGCCTCTCGTTTGAGTGTACAATCAGATGTTCTCTCAGTGCATGACTCCTTTTCCCAGCATATTCACAATATGGGCATTTGTATGGCCTTTCATTGTTATGTACAAGGTCCATATGCTGTTTTAAATAGTTTTTGTTCTCACTGTAGTAGTCGCACATACTGCATGTAAAGAGCTGGATAGCAGGAGCCGGAATGACCGGACGAACAATACTTGGCGCAGATATGTTTTTCTTGTCGGAGGGTTTCTTTATGAGTTCTACAAGCTTTGAATTAAATACTGTTGTGTCTTTTTCTGTGACATAATTGTTAACTCTATCTATTCCTACCACAGTAACTGTTACCTTGTCTGATGCATTAAGTTGGGTACTTTCTTGCGGAATACTCTGGTTTTGTTTTAGAATGCCATCATTCGATTGACTTTCAGAGCTGACAACATTCTTCGAAACAACATCGTCACTTTTAAAGACAGCTCCAAAACTTTCAGATTTAATTTTCTCTAATTCACTTGTAACAATGATTTTTTGTAAGATGAGAGATTTCGTTTTGTCTGACACTGTAACAGTTGTAGTACCAGGTTCCTCCATATCAGATCTGGAGTGAGATTCAACATTTGAGATTTTGATTTCATTTTGTTTCAGATCGATGTCTTTATTTGCTGCTGCAAAACCTGAGCCAGTTACTCTATGGTAATCTTCAGATATTGTTGTGAATTTTTGCTGTTTTGGAAGGGCGACAGAATGTTTATCTGGTTTCAGATTTACATGATGCTTCAAATTCTCGAGAACTTTCAAGAAAAGTTCCTGATCATCAGTGATGCGTTCAGCGACATTGACGGCATCTGTGACTGACAAACAATCAGGGGTAATCCTTGAGTCTTCATCCATAATGGTATATGACAATTCTAATGCTTCTCAGGTTCAATGGACTTATACATCTTAATCTGAAAAATAATAATATGTAAAGGCGTTAACAAGAGTAACTCTTTTAGATAATCATTTAATCAGACAAGAAACCAATAATGCTATTTTCACTGATACCAAGACTTTTCATGCATTGTGGAGGAAAAATGAGAAACTGATCTTAATGAGTAATTGCTCCTTTTCTGATATTGATTTCTTTTCTCTATAATGTTAACTCATCTTTAACTCTTTTCCACATAGAGACACTTTCGGATGGTTATGCAGCTGACCACTTTTGAAAACATTGTGGCAAAAGGATAAATTGCTCATAAATAATGTCATATTGTCACAATGTTTTCAACTTTTAGTTTATTCAAAAATTGTTCATTTACAGAGAATTTCTTCCTAATGATTTCAAAATTATCTGCTGCAGATTTTATGTATGTGGAAAAGGGTTAAATTGGATGACAGCTAGGCAAACCTATCTAACATCTCTTTAAATAAAAGTTTAGTAATTTAAAAGAGTTAAAAAAATTGTTGCAATTTCACCTTTTGCCGCAATGTTTACAAAAGTTGTCTGCTGCAGATGAATCCAAAGGCTTCAACATGTTAATAATTTAATTGTTCCTTCAGGCTCATAGATATAACTTTATAATAATATCACTGATGGACAATCAATTAAAGGATCAATTTCTCCATAAACCCGTTACCACATGTACATACTACAGACACTTTCTGAAATTTTCCTTATAGGCAGCAGACGAGTTTTGATAACATTGTGAAAAAAGGGGAAATTGCTTAATTATAATTATTCTTTTATTTACAGTTTCAATATTATAAAATGGTTCAAAGTTGTCTATTACAAATGTGTAGTGTGTGGAGAAGGGTTAAGGCTTTTCGCACAGTGTTTTCTACTTTCATCTGAAAGTACTCTTCTACAATCATAGCATTGATTTGTGATACATGCATGTATGTATATATCCAACTGAATTTATCTTTATTTGTTTAACCTGAATAGCCTGTCTACTTGAAACATCTGTAAAAAAAGAAAGAAAATAGTACACTTTTGAATGTGGAAATAATATTAGAGAATGGGTAATTGTTAATCATTTACACATTCCTCACATATATATACAAATGGAATAAATTAACATGCATATAAATGCATGCCCTTTGAACAATTTCACATAATATATACAGACAACGCGAAAACTGTAAGTCCTCCAGTCCTGACTGACAAAAATTCATTCGGACTGACAATTTACAGGCAATAATTGGTTGAACAAAGAGGAAAATATATGAATAATTAGCTTTCTGACTTACAGGTTTCAAAAGATTTTGTGTAGTCTGTATATATATGATAATTTTCTGCAAACAATGTGTGAGAGTGTCCCTATATGTCAACTTTGCACATAAAAGATAAGATAGTCCAGGGTTGTACTGTATTAACTCAGCTATAAAATGTCTTTATACCTCAAAACTGGAAAATGAAGGAAGGGGTGTATTCAGGCAGGTCAATGACAATTTCAGAAAGATATAAATTCTTCATTTACAGCCCAATGCCCAACTTATTTCCATTTCCAGCAATATTCATTGTATTGTAGAGCAGACTAGGCTATATCACAGACATGATATCATTCCATTAAAGAGAAATTGATTGATTGGGGTTTAACATCGTTTTTAATAATGGGAAGAAAGTTGGTCGAGCCGGGATTCGAATCACAACCCCTGAATTGACAACCCACTTCGTTACCGACTGAGGCTTGGCACATAAAAGAGTAAAAACTTGTTGACCTGATATGGTTATAAAAAAACAACAAATACTACTATGTTATTTGTTATATTTTAGTCCCTGTTTCTACCTATTTTCAGCAAAAGTCATACATGTGACAATTTTTTTTGAAGACCTTTCCGGGACAGACATGTATATGACCACCCAACAAAGGGTGGGGTAGGGGGACCAGGATCATGGAGCATGTTGAGACCATTGTCTCTCACAGCTGACTAAGTTTGGTAAAATTATGTGTCTAAAAAAAAAATCTGTTTGTTATAACTTATAACATGCATTTAATAAGCAATGATTTTTTTTAGTTCAGACTCTCTAATGACATTTGTTTTAGTTATTTTACTTGTTCAATTTTTACAATCAGGTTTGTACATTAAATTCAATTTTTCAATATGCTGCAAAGTACCTATTCCTACAGTTGAATTCAGTTCCCTTTCATATATATACAGTATTCGGGAGGGTAAAATGAAACAAAAAGTAGGCAATAGGTCATGATGAGTTAATGATTTATCTTGCTCATAAATGTGATCATTTTTGGAGATAGCACTTTTATTCATTTCAAGTAGTAAATAATGGCTAGATACGTGGCTCAAAAATTGGCTGCAGAATAGCAAATTTGGCGCAAACTTTTACTCATTCGGCAAAAGTGATGGCGCAATAAACAAAAATGTCCAGGGTGAACCGTCTTGTTTTCTACTTCGAAAATGGATTACTAGGCATAATGAATCTGTAAGAGTAGTAACACATTTATGTGATATATATCTTAACAGGCAGTCAGATGTTTATTCTTATTACCGAAATTGGGACACAGCCCTGGCCACAAAACAGCAAGGTAAAACACTGAGATAGTGCACTGAAAGGATATTCAGTACAATTTAACGCTGTTTGGAGACTTAGATTGCATTTTCCATTGTCACTCAGTTTCTTAGGGGATTTTTGTCATGTGAATTGTGATTGAATATTATAATTTAGGGATTGCTTCACATAATTATGATTAATTTTAGTCCTTTTTTATTATTCATAAATCCATTATTCAAAATCTCCCTGCAAATGATTCTCATCAATACCAACACAATTGGTTGTGTTCAAGTGGTGTCAATTATATATTTGATCAATCTCCTTATCAATGCCACGGTTTTTGGCTTTTTGGTTCATTCATTTTTAGGTCGAATCAGACCGACCAAATATGGTATGAATGGACGATTCATTACAGTGAAACAGTGTTAAGTATATCAGTCAATCTCAGATGTGTAAGTGACTTATATTGAGATTGTATGACAGTTCAAATTCCATTGACAACACATGACCCGTAATTAACGCGCGAAATTTGCAAAATGTTCATTTGATGCATGCGGAATGTTTAACGTTGAAGCTGCATGGCAACATTTGTTCAAGAATACGATCTTTAAAATCGATTCACTTGGATGTTTGATGGATCGTATAATCTTTCCAACCATTTATGCACCATATGGAAACACATGAAGAAAACGCAAAGAGACTAAACTTACAAGTTCAGCAAATCAAATAACTTTGGCAAGGCAAAATAAATGTACAAGATGGCGAGGATACTGGTCACGTGATCAGCTTGTACACCAGACAAAGTCACATGGTTTACATTATAATCGTTTTTATTAATTAAAATTGTTTAAGTGTACAATTTGGTTCCTTTTATCATCAATCCTTTTTATCTAAAATTATGTATGTACTGATACTGACAAGATCAATAAAATAAAACTTTGTAAACAAATCTGAAAATAATTCGAATGGTTTTCAAATGCAAATTTATTAGTCACTAAATAAGCGAATTGTATTCTTCTTAATTTGATTTGAAATTTGGGTAACACATGAAATGTGTTTTATAGCAATAATTTACCAAGATTATTATGTGTTTATTGAAGCTGCTTTTGTTATTTTGCATCAGGAGGAGAAACATTACTTTGTTTACGGAAAAAAACTTCGTCTGCTTTTGAACAAATATATGTCAACTTGAAAAAGTCTGTGAATCGAAAACCAGTCAATTTACCAGAAAACAACTTCCGGTGTTTTGCCACGTCCAATTTGTGTATTTCAAGAGTGCGACCGGTTTATAATTAAAGCCAGCAAAATGCCGGAAAAACTAACGTCAGTGATTGCAAAGTTCTACGATGAATACATCAACAGCACACCAAAGAAACTGAAGATTATTGACTCGTACTTATTCTATGTCATGCTGACAGGAATCGTCCAGTTTGCTTACTGTGCTCTTGTAGGAACCTTTCCATTCAACTCGTTTTTATCGGGCTTCATCTCCTGCGTAGGAACATTCATAATTGGAGGTAATTCATCATGCATTGTCTAACTTAATGCAGAAGCGCGAGGTTTCATTCACGTCCCTATGATTATGATTTGTCTCGCTAGCTAAAATAGTTAATTCTGCGCGATGATGGCAATCAAATGGCATGATGCATTGTCTAAATAATGTCTACACAGACTACACTTGTCAGTTCTATTAACCCTTGCCCGCATACAACAAATCTGCAGCAGACGACTTTGATTGAATTGATCAAGTGCAAAATATAGAACATCTCAATAAATGGTAGTATGTTTATTAAATAGAATTGAAATATTTATGGCAAATGCAGAAATTGCTCATTATTAGCAATTACTCTTTCTGACACAATTTATTCAATTTTCATATACTGCAGATGCGTCAGAAAGTGCCTATATGTGGGAAAGTGTTAAGGTACACCATGCAGCCTAATCCTAACAACAATTTTCTAGCAGACAACTTTGAAAATACCTTGGCAATAATAACGAAACTTTCTTTTGTCAAAGTATAAATTAAAAAATTTAAGTATAATATTTAAATCTTCCCAATTTTGTCAGCGAATTTTCCAAAATAAAGAAATAATTTCCCAATTTTCTGACATAATTATTCCAGCTATATTAAATGGGATAATTTAAATTCCTC
>JAUELF010000002.1:643547-654751 GCA_031471495.1 Clinocardium nuttallii
ATATCATTTTGTCTCGACGTTTTCCAAGCAGACAACTTCATATCAAGTGAACTATCAAGACAGGGAAAAGGCAAATTTTGTGCAGAAAAGTTGCAATTAATTCAATAAAACATAACCTGAAAATGCTGGTATAATTGTACAATTGGAGAGGCAGGTTTTATCAAACTGATCTGCTTGTATTAACCCTTTCCCTCATACGACAATTCTGCAGCAGACGACTTTAAACATATTTTGACAAAAACTGGAAAATCTCTGTAATTAAATGGATAACCTATGACTAAAAGTTGAAAATGTTGTGGCAAAAGGAGCAATTGCACGTTTTGTGCGATTTGTTCTTTTGTCACTATGTTTTTAAAAAGCTGTCTGCTACAGAGGCGTCAGAAAGCGTCTATATGGTGGAAAGGGTTTAAACTTTCCAACAAACAACAAATCTGCAGCAGACGACTTTGAAGACATTGTACCAATAGACAAAAACTATTTGAAAATCTCTATTGATTGATTGAAGAAAGTACAATTACTGAAAAGAGTAACAATTAAACTTTGTGGCAAAAAGAGAAATTGCTCATTATATGAGCAATATATAGTCTCATCTTTGCCTTAATGCTATAATGTTTCCAAAAATTGTCTGCTGCAAAAAGTGCCTGCTTGTGGGAAAGGGTTAATTGCTGTTTCACCAGTTTTTATTTTCTTTCTTCATAATTCACTAAGATTTCAATGGCTGTCAGGATTTGGACATTTAACTTCACAGTTTACCAGATAGGATATTTTTTGGATCATCTGCGCTCATCTGCAGACTGCATCACAAGTCTTTCGTCATAGTAAATGAATTATTTTCCCCGATATATATGACCTGCAGACTTTGTAGCAGAAACTTTTGGATACATTGTGGGAAATGACTTTATTAATGAGGATAAAAACATAGAAATTCTTTATAAATGAACCGAAATGTTGCATTTTGTCCTGGCAGATTTTATAAATACATGTGGATGACTTGATCAGATTCTAATATCAAGATGCAGAAACATGGAAATTGCAGACTTATTGCTATGATGATCTCGGCATACTAATTGATAAAAAAAGTCTTAACCTTTTTACATGTAACAGTTGATAGTTGGTGCCTTTGCAACTGAAGATTTACTTAAACATTTGGTAAAAGGCGAAACTGCAAACAAAATATGCTTTTTCTCCTTCTATCACAATGTGTTTGACTTTGTATGAAGTTTCAAACGCCGTCCGACATGCAGAGATGCTTTTTTTCCCCCATCATCACCAGCTTTGTTTTTAGAATTTTTTTCTTTCGCTGCAATGTTAACAGTCCTTAATTATTATTTAGTAATCATTCTTTACTTTTATAGCTTAACTGTATTTTTCACAAAATCTTTTCAAGATTTGTTGGGTATGGGTAAGGGTTCAGGATGAAGAAAGTGAAATCGCCAGTAATAAAATGTCCATTTTTATTCTTCTTCAGTAATGGCCTGAGCTTTTGATCATTAATTGTTTGAAGGAAAAGAGGAACGGATGAAATTTTATGATATTTTAATTTTGTATAATTCTCGATTTCCTGCTAGCTGGCAGCTTTTACCCTTATTAATAATACATATGAAATATGGGCCTTTTTATGGCCGAATTTAGGGTCCATTTCTGGGTACCGGTCTCCTGCTGACATGCTGGTTATGAAATGTGATTATATTTAATGGTGGAAACATTAAAGACCTACACTTTCACATTATATCATGATAATTAGGGGGTTTTGGCAACAAAAGGTCATGGCCCCTAATTTTTATGGATCCTTTTACTGTTCATTTCTGGTATTATGAGTTTTCATGATATCTTTTATTTCACACCTAAATGTTTTATGAGAAATTCAAAGTCACCCGCAGAAGAAGATTTTTAACAAAAAAGTCAAAAAGGAAAAAAGTTAATTCCTCCCCTTGAATTAAATGTTTCATTTATTCCTGTAAACCCTTTCCCACATACAACAAATCTGCAGCAGACGACATTGAAAACATTGTGACAAAAACCTGATAAATGTCCAAAAAAAGGTACCTTAATTCTTTCCCTCATATAGACGCTTTCAGACGCCTCTGCAGCAGACTGCCTTTTGAAAACATAGTGACAAAAACGTGCAGTTTCTCCTTTTGACACAATGTTCAAAGTCGTCTGCTGCAGAATTGTCGTATGAGGGAAGGGTTAAATAACATTGAAAACATTGTGGTCAAAGGAGTAATCTCTCATCATCTATGTTTGCATGGGGTTCCAGTATACTACAGTGGGATAAAATGTTGGGGAAAAAATCCTGGAAAGGTAAACAAGTAGTGTTCCTTTTTACACTATGATTATAAGATCAATTGCTCTTGCAGCTGGATATGAGTATAAACCATAAATGGTTCTGACACCTGAATTAATGTTTTATTTGCATAATTGGAGCTAGAACATCAGTTTATCACATTTTAACCCGCTTGTCTTCAATAATTCTGTAATCATCATTTAACGCTTTCCCACAAGCAGAAGCAATTTGATGCAATAGCAGCAGACAACTTTTGAAAACAGATTCTGGCCAAATGTTGAATTTCTCAAGATGAGCAATTTCTCCTTAATGGCCATAAGGCTTTCATCTTTATTTAATAATTAAGCTATCTTTTATGGAGATTTTTAAGGTTTTTGTAACTATATTGTTTAAAGTCGTCTCTTGCAGATTTATTGTATGCAAATCCTCCCTTTTATAACCCTCGGAATGGTTGACAGTTAAATTTTAACAATTTTGTTGGAAAACGAGAAATTGCTTGATTTTTGACTAAATGTTTTCAAATTTATACAATAATAGTTCATTAATATCATATCTTTCGTGCAAACAACAAATCTACACCAGTAGAAATTGAAAAAATATATGTAAATCTATGGTTAAATCTTTATAAATGAATTTATGGTTATTAATATTAAAACTGTGTGGTAAAAGAAGAAATTGCTCATACATGAAGAATTTCTCCATTTGGCAAAATGTTTTCAAAAATTGTCGCTGCCTCAGAAATATACATCAAATGAGATTTTTTTTCGGGGAAGGAATTTTCAGCATTCACACTGTGCCATACCATTATAAGTTCCATACATGTAAACTGACCTGTCTTTAACAGTCACCTGTCTTCAAGGGTTAGGTTTGTTTGTTACATTGTGTGGCTGCTGCAGACAGGTTATATAGACTGTATATAACATCAAGAGGATAGTATAGCCTTCAATACTGATCCAATTCCCAACATTTTAGTCATTGACACTGAAATCTAATCTCTGTTCCTTTGTGTTCTCCCACAACACCATAATCATAAAACTAAACATCATGCACTAGACTTGTCACATTGCCCATTATATTGCATGTGATTTAAGAACGAAATGAAATTTATGGAATGAATATTGTAGCACATTAATACTAAACCCTTTCTCACGTACATCAAATCTACAGCAGAAGACTTTTGAAACTTCAAGTGAAAAATCTCTATAAGTGGGGGGTATAATAGTGTTGGAAACAAAGTGGCAAATTGAGAAATTGATCATGTCAAGCAGTCTTTCCTTGACTAAAAGTGGAAAACATTGTGGCAAAAGGAGAAATTGCACGTTTTGTGCAATTTCTTCTTTTGTCACTATGTTTTCAAAAGTAATCTGCTGCAGATGTGTATATTATGTGAAAAAAGGATAGAAAAAGTATATAAATTTCCTTAGTTAATAATTAAGGTAACACTTGATTTTTATTTAACCCTTTCCCTCATACGTCAATTCTTCAGCAGAAGACTTTGAAAGTATTCTGTCAAAACATAGAAAATCTCCATAATTAAATGGATATATACGTATGACTAAAAGTGGAATACATTGTGTCAAAAGGAGAAATTGCACATTTTGTGCAATTTATTCTTTTGTCACTATGTTTTCAAAAAGCTGTCTGTTCCAGAGGCATCAGAAAGCGTCTATATCAGGGAAAGGGTAAATGGAATGATTATTATCCTATTTGATACAGTTACTGTTGACTAAAATACAATTTAAATATACAGGTTTTGGGTTAAATTCCTAGACCAAGATAAATTGATCATGACTGTTTAACTTTAAATATATTTTAAAATACACATACATTTTCAGTGATTGTGAAAAAAAACCCAACCGATTTTATAAAGGGATTAATTGTTTGAAATTTGGTCACACTTACAAATGCAGGCAAGTGATATTAACTTTACACTTGACCAAACAATTATTGCCCTACACCGAAGAATTTAAATTGATACAAAATTAGAATCGTGTGACTGCACGTGTAAACCGGTGTAACTGGCACATTAGTTGACACGAGGCACGGGATTTGACAAAGTTTATGACTTTATCGAGTAATAATGTGTTCGGAATGACGGCATACCTGTTGTAGGCGACAACTTAAATGCAGTTACGACAAACACAATGACAGTGAAAATCTTCTTTGCTTTAGTTTAACCCTTTAACTCTAAGTCTTTCCCACATAAAGCACTCTCTGACACCTCTGCAGCAGGCGATATTTGTAAACATTGTAGCAAAAGGTGGAATTGCTCATCATGAGCAATTTCACTTTTTGTCACAATATTTTCAACTTACCGGTAATATGAAAAGTTAACTCCCTTTTATAGAGAATTTCCATAAATATACCTGACATGCCAATTTCAAGTTCTCTAAGGAATCTTGATTAGTTATGGAGTTTGAGGATCTCTTAAAGCATACTATATAAAAGCCTGCAGCAGACAACTTTGAACACATCTAGACAAAAATATGAAAGATCTTTTTTACCCTTTTACTCATACGACAATTCTGCAGCAGACGACTTTAAAAGTATTTTGTCAAAACATATAAAATCTCTTTAATTGAATGGATAACCTATGACTTTAAATGGAAAACATTGTGGCAAAAGGAGAAATTGCTCGTTTTGAGCAATTTCTTCTGTTGTCACTATGTTTTCAAAAAGCAGTGTCTGCTGCAGAGGCAGAAAGCGTCTATATGAGGGAAAGGGTTAGAATAAAAGTACATATATAATTATTGAAAAAGTTGAGAACATTGCAACAATAGGAGAAATGCTCATTCTGATCAATTTCTCCTTTCACCACAACGCTTTCAAAAGACTGCAAAAGAAGCATCATAAAGCGTCAAAGGGTTAACTTTATAATAATCTCATATCCTTTTAAATTTGTTTGATTCACTGATATGCATTTAAATATTGAGATGTTTTGTCGTGTCTTACACGAGATGTCAATGTTAAAACTTAATTAGTTTTTGAGATGAATTTTTAGCCATTTATCTTTGCCCTTTCCCAGATACTAAAATCATGTAGTTTTGAACAACTTTTAACACATCATCTAGGTGAATATATGAAAGTGATCTCTAATTGAAGGTTTGATTATTGAATAAAGTTATTAACATTTTGGCAAAAGGAGAAGTTGATCATTAATATAGCAATTATATGCTTTTTGCAATAATGTTTTCAACTGCATGTGCATGACATTGTATATTCAATATATATTCCTTCATTTATAGAAATTTTCAATATTTTTGATGTTTGTTTTATTGGGTTTTTACGTCGTTTTCAACATTATTTCAGTTATATCACAGCGACAGTTCACTTATTCATGATCCCTGGGTAAACAAACCAGTACTAGGCTTGAAAATGTGCCTTGCCCAAGGGCACTTCACCACGACCGTCAATATTTTTGCCTAGATCAGTCGATGTTTTCAAAGTTGGCTGCTGCAGTATGTGTTTAAAAGGGAGGTTTAACCTATTTTTAGATCACCTGAGTCGAAGGTAAAGGTTGATCTAATCCGATCACTCTCTGTCCATTGTCCATCCGTCGTTGATTATGTAACAGGGTGGTAGAATGAACAAATTCTCCTTTTTCCACAATGTTTTCAATGGGTCATTTCCTGAAGGGGTTTCAACAATCGTATTTATCAAGTATTTCAAAGGTCATCTGATAGACTGATGTTGAAATTTGCCGGTAATGTGTAAAATTGGAGATGATCTTAAATTAGCCTCGAGTAGATAGTATTACTGTTTTTTTACGCAATGCCCCTTTTGTCTTCGGATGAAAATGACAGGACAGATTTTTTTGCATTATGGGCACAGATTTTGATCCTAGGGGTTAAATGAAAGAATGAAATTCTTAAGTTTTTTCAGTAGGGGCCCTGACCACAAAGTAAGGGCTTGAGTTACAAATCAATCAGGCCCCATCGTTGCGTCCCCTTTGTCTCCTTTATTGGAAGAAATAATTCATTGAAAAGGGCCAGGTTGCCCTCGACAGTGTTGATAGTAGCTCTCTAGCTCTTACACGATCACCTTTTCCCACATACAGAAAATCTGGAGCAGATGACTTTGGAAAGATCTTATAGAATGTATGGTAAATTTTTATTAATAAAAGTATTAAATGAATAAGAGTTGATGGTATTAGCAAAATACCACAATGTTTTCAAAAGTTGTCTCCTGCAGATGTGTCAAAATGTGTCTGTATATGGGAAAGGGTTAAAAGGGGAAAATACACTTTCCTTTATTTGTGATTTAATGAGTGTCACCAAATTGATTGAATAATTCAAACAGTCATGTATCAAAGGATACAACTTGTTTATCTATTTTCTTTCCTAAATTAAGAGCAAAGAAATGATATTTGCAAAAAGTTAATCATGATTAATTTTTAATTTTTTTAAAGACTTAAACATTTGTTTTTTTTGTTTAAAGGCTGCTTAAGCGTTTTTTCTGAATGAGATAAGAAAAATCAAAGTGTTCCCAGATGAATAAATTTTGATTCGTCAAAATTAAAAGTTAAAAAGGAAGAAAATCTTGAAAGGAAAAATGAACATTGGATGATAGCGATTTCCGATGATACATTCAGAATTTTTGCTGCATTACTCTGTGTTTAGTGGTGTATAAAGCGATTTTTGTTCCTCATAAGCCCAGTGTGCTGTTACACTCGAAATTATCATCTTACGGAGATGAATTATTTTGGTATTTAATTACATAGGGTTGTGTTTGGTAATTAGAGAAAGAAGCTGTAGAACGACTCCATCTTGATCTCAGACCACACTTTAACCCCGTTCCCACATACAGACGCTTTCTGACTAATCTGCAGTAGTTGACTATTGAAAACCATGACTGTGACAAAAGTAGAAAAGTGATTTTAATTTTCATTTATAGGAATTTTTCCACATTTGTCTGCTGCAAAAGTGCTGTATGTTGAAAAGCTTTTATTGCTTTGCAACAGATAACAGAAATTTAAAAGGAATTGTTGAGAATTAGGTTTGTTGAAATTGTCCGCTTGGAGGGTAGGCAGTGTTGTAGATGTCTGAAATGAAACTGAATCTTTGGATCTATATAACAGAGAATTTAGTGGGAGAAGGAGAAGTTACTATTTAAACCAAGCACTCCAGGGGTTGTATGTCTGAACCCCAACTTGGCCAAAAGGTTCTCCGATGTTTGACAAAAAAAGTCACTCACAGTGACACTCAACATCATTTTTTGCATCATTCACCTTTCACAAAATATTAATGGGCTAACAATCTATGTGGAAAAGAAGCCAGTTGCTTGGAAAATCTGTTGTGTGGATAACTGGTATAGCGCTAGGAAAGCCAGGAACGACCAATTATTATTGAATAAAGTTAAAAACATTGAAGCAAAAGGAGAAATTGCTCATTTAAAGCTCCCTCACTAGTTGCGCACTTTAGCAATAGGACGATTTATTGAGGTGAAAATATTGCGGCAAAAGGAAAACAATGCTGACACAATGAGCAATTTAATCTTTTGCCACAAATTTAATGTTTACAAAAGTCAATTTAGGGCAGCTATTTCAAAACACCTCTGCATGTGGGAAAGGGTTAATGGCAAGGACCATGTAAGAGGATAATCTGATATAAAATGAAAAAACTCAAGAGATAATAATAAAATAGAAGACATAAACAGAATACGGGTAGCGTGTGTGCCGACTTGACATTTTCTATTTCCCCCAATCCTCTTTCATTGTTGATTGCACTGTCTTTTTGCATCCCATTCATGTCAGGGATGTCTCCTTTGATAGGTAATGATAAAATTACCGCTTCACTAACTTGTCTGTCCAGAGGTCACGCGACCCTGATACCCACGGGCGATCTTCAACAAGACATAACTGCAAATGTCCAGCATGGGATAACTGTCATACGCCATTCTGAAGGACAGGTCACATGCTGAAATTTGTAACGCTGTTAGCGAAGGAGCCGTAACAATTACGCTGAACGGTATTAAGAGGATCAGTGCATCAGTCACTCTCGTCATTTGCCATTTTAAGATGGTAATTCCTTTAAAGGGTATGCTTGGGTGATTAAGGTCGCGATTCGACCCTTAATACGCTTTGTCACATTGTTGGCCCACTCTGGCCTGTTCATGGTTTGTAGTCTTATTTTATTGAAGGTTATAAATGTGTGGTCAGTGCTTGCTTTTATTTTATTATAAAATCTGTTCTTTAAAAAAAACCTTAATTTTGAATGCAAGAAATCAGTTTGGTGTTGTTTTGAAAATGAAATTGATTCACCATTGTATCTTTTGAAATATTTCATTAATGCAATCAATGGTTAATCTTTGCTGAATATTTGAAATTGCTTTAAATCTTAAACATTTGGCACCTTGATTGGAAACAATTGCTTTTCCTTCAAACCTTTAAACAGAAAACCTAAATGCATTATAATTTTTTAAATGTGTTTATTTCATTGTAACAAGACTCTCTCATGAAGTCATCTTCAATTTTTTGCAACTGCGAAAACAGATTTTGGAAATATATATGGTTGGAAAGAAGAAGTTCCTCAAAAAAGCATTTTTTTCTTTTTTTTTCTGCTTAAGTTTTCAAAGCATATGCTGTCATGTATACAGGGACCCATTGACCAGATGCCTATTTTAAGACTCATCTGCTACTGAATAAAACAACATGGAAACTCTGAACACAGATAAAATTTATTTGTAGAAAAAATAAACGTCTTTGTGGGGGGAAAAAGGAAGTTGCTCATCTTGCATTTTCTCTGTTTGCTTTTTAATGTCATCTGCTGAAGAGGCACCAATAGGCGTCTGTATCTGTAAAAGGGTTACAAATCTACCAGTAGGGGGCAGGGTTTCAAGATGGTGGTCATGGGGTCATTTACGATACTGCACATGACCCCGCTGTCATAAGGCGCCCGAGGTTAAAATAAGAAACACAAGTATTTTAATGGAGTATGGTTATGGGATGTTAACCCACTGTAATCATGTTAAAGATACAATAAAATCCTCCGCGACCCGTCACATTCGGACAATGGGGGATTAGTGGTTATTATACAAAATGCAATAACTGCGTGAATCATGCATCACTGTCATGCATCGGTAATACACTGATTAGTACTGACTGCAAGCACCCAGGGTGACATGTATTATCATGCACACTCGCCTTTGACAGTATTTATTGTTGCAGGACAGCAGGAATGGTCATAGCTTAGCATATATTTTTGCCCTTTGACATCCAATATTGCATATTGTTAGGCTTGTTGCCAAATGATTAATGATCTTTAAGCAATTTTATTACTTCTTTGTACTCTTATCAACACAGTTTTATACATTCAATCATCTTGTACTTGATTTTTGTTGTCTTTTTCCAAATTTGATTGGTATCGTTTCATCTTTTCAAAAAGAAAATAGTTCAATGGTATGAATGGTTAACCCTTTTCCTAATATAGAAGCTTTCTGACACCTCTGCAGCAGACAGCTTTTTGAAAAGAAAGTGACAAAAGAAGAAATTGCACAATACGTGCAATTTCTCCTTTTGCCACAATATGTTTTCTTTCCACTTTTAGTCATAGCTGGTCATCCATTCAATTAAATTTATGGAGATTTTTCATTTTTTGACAAAATATGTTCAAAGTCGTCTGCTACAGAATTGTTGTATAAGGGAAAGGGTTAAGACAATGTTTATAACTCCATATAATAAAGATATTTATAATGTTAAATATGAAGAAATTTCTATGTATTGAAATTTAAGGTTATGTACATGTATTTCGCCTCAACTGTTTTCACAAAGCCCAAGACTGTAGAAAGATTTTATCGGGCAAAACCAATATTTAATAACCTTATAATGTTATCCTTTTCCACTTGCAGACACATCTAAAGCAGACATCTTTCAAAAACATTGCGGCAAAATGAAAATTTGTTAAGGACATACAACAAAATTGGCAGCGGACCTCTTTGAAAACATCTGCATAAAATATGGAAAATCCCTATAAATATTAGATCAATTAGTGAATATAGATCGAAAAACATTGCGGCAAATGGAGAAATTGCTCATCATAATGCGTTATTCCTTTTGCCACAGTGTACTTGAAGGTCGTCTGCTGCAGAGGCTTCAAACAAGCATCTGTCTTTGGGAAAAGCTTAGAATCTGTGTTCAAAGTCATCTTCTGCAGAGGCTTCAAACACGCATCTGTCTGTGGGAAAAGCTTAGAATCTGTGTTCAAAGTCATCTGCAGCAGATTTGTTGTATATGAATGTTACAAATTTCAAAACAGTGAGGGTGAATTATAAAAGAGGGGAATGTAAGACCAGATTGCACACTACAGATCAAAAACTGGTGTGTCAAGAATCATTCTCAGGAATATAATACCATCATTATTCAATTTTGAAGAGCCTCTTATAGAATGTTTTAAACATTGACCTTTTTTGTTAAATATCGACCTTTGATCTTATTCCCTTTCTTAAATTTGGAGTTTTATAATGGAGCTGTGCTGATATAATTTGCTTCTCCAGTTTGGTGTCCTTTTAATTGACATTGGTTTAAAACTTAAATGGAGCTACATTTTCAAAAAATTTGACTGATATTCCCTTTCAAATTCGAACTGCAAATTCATTAAACTCTTCTGAGAAATTATATTTAGCATGGATGTTTTCTGGTTATTCTTGAAATAAAGTAATTTATTGTACAACACTTTTTGAAAAATCTAATGTTTTTTTAATCAATTTGCTATTATTTTGAATTGTTTATAATCTCTTGTATTATGTATAACATTGTGTATGTTATGTATTTGCTTGCTCTGAGGCCCACATGGAAGATTAGGACAACTCAAATGACATTGCGTAGCCTAATAAAATCAAGTGTAGAATCCGCTGTGGTCGAGTGGTTAGCGTCGGGGATTTCGAAACAGGGTGTCCCTGGTTCGATCCCCAGTCGCAGCAA
>JAUELF010000002.1:698611-710522 GCA_031471495.1 Clinocardium nuttallii
CCAAACAACTAAACAAGCGTAGCCTAGTAAACTCCGTTAACCAACTTTTAACAAAAGCGTAGCCTATGAAGTTGGGGAACAGTTATTAAATACAAATTAAATGTGTCTATAATTCTTATATCAGTTAATACAATTTATTCATTCATAAAGGCTGTGTTTTCAAACATATTACAGAGTTTAAAAATTAAAACCTATCCCATAGGGCGAGCATATGGGATCCGAGAACAGCCCGAGTGCATTCAGAATCCATTTGAACGGTGAAACTTTTAACGTTAGTGACGTCATTTTGATCCGAATCCGAGTAACCCGTTACTAGCGTTTAACAATGGCGACCCATCGATGCTGCAGCAATCGACGGAAATTTGTTAGAGTCAATAAAGCTCAAAGCAAACAATGTCTTGATTACAAATCAGTTAGAGGGTATTCAACTTTATTAAAAAATATGTCCAATATATATTATATATTGTCCAATAGGAGACCACTTCCGTCTTATGAATTCACCTGAAATTCCCTCGATAAAATTGTCTGCCCCGCGCTCAAATCTGAATTGCTTCCCTTTGACCTAAGATGATGAAACACCGTTCAGATGGAAAGCATTACTGCTCATGTTTCTGAATTTATATTTAGACATGACGTACAGTTCTCTATCCTAGACTCGCCCTTTCTGACGCCGCGTCACGCGGCGTCAATAAACATATTTAAACCAGCTCACACCTGCAGATGCATTTGCGGCAAAATGCCTTTGAAAACATTGTGGCAAAATGAGAAATTGATCGTAATGAGCAGTTTCCCCATACGCCACAAAGTGTTCAACTTAATTCAATAAGGATACTATTACATACATAAAAAAGTCTATACATTTACATATATGTTTTTAAATCTTCTGCTGTAACGTAAGTTGTATCGATTTTCCAGACATAAATATAACATGGCATTTGAAGTGAATCCGCAGACAAGACACCAGTAATTCCAATGAAAATGCACAACGTGACAAACACACTGACATACAGATGGACAGACATACCGAGCATAAGTGACTCTTAAGTGTCTCCAAGCCTTATTATCAGACGACGTAAACACCGAGTAATTTAGAAAGCTCGTGACTTCATAAGTATTAGCTAGAGCGTATTACCGTGTATGACACATTTAGCAATACAGCCCATGTGTTAAGCTGGTTCATTGTTGATCATGTATATGCGATACTGTAAACCAATTAACCCCAGTGCACCGTACACAAGTGTTTCCAGATTGTTTGAACTATCCAGCGCAAAGAGCTATAATTGAAATTTCAAAAACTGATGCCAACGTATACGAGGTTCGACTAAACTACTACTGATTCTACGACACATGATCTTTTTATTTTTATTCTATTTATATTTCAGAATATAAACAATAAAGGAGTCAAAATAATAGAGTCGGTCGGTCGGTCTGACGATTTCACCAGTTATGCACTTCTAGCGTAGCATATTGCAGTAAATTTTGGCAAGAATAATTCATATATTGTATTTATTATGCATTTTACTGAATAAAAGTTCAATAATGTTCGATCAAAATGACGAACGTTTCAGCCTTTTAAGGTGTAAAGATGCTCGCTCTTCTTGGCATAACCCTTTCTTTTCCGCACACAATTAGCCTACAATAGACGACTTTCTGCAAAATGCGGCCAATAAATTACATCTTTATAAAGTATGGTTTATAAGTATGGTTATCAAATAGTTTTGAGCAATTTATTATTTTGTCACAATGTCTTCGGCAGCAGATACGTTAGCATGTGGGAAACGGAGAAGGGATAAAACTCGCCTAATACTCAATCTATGATGTATGTTGTATATAATTGTTAAGGGTCAATGACCATGGCAAAACATTCCAAATTAGACTAATTTCCCATGGTAGGTAACGCTCATTGTATTCGACTCGCTGCTGGAACCAACACGATAGCCCCGCTGACTTGGAAGACATTTCTACAAATATAAATCATGATATATTGAGATGGATGGCAACTCCCTAGTTTCTACAAAACATAAAACATAAATTACCTTGGGGAAAAACCCGTATAAGTTAACAAATAATAACAAATAAATAAACCTGTCACTGACTATGATAAATGTCTCCTGAGATCGCATTGACACAACTATTTTGCCATTTTAAATAAAGCCCATTCAAACCAAGGCAAATCGATGAAATATTTTATTTCGATGCGGAGTATTTACATATAACGCAAAATGCAGCTCTGCATATCAGTGTGCATCGTGATCGGAGGGCTACGCAGGCGTAATAGTGAGAACTATATGACAGAGAGAATGAGAACCAGAGCAAAATAATGAAAGATAAAGAGAAAAAAAGGAAGATAAAGGCATGGTTTATATATATTATTTTTGGTATCACTACAAACAACATGACAACTGCACCTATCATAATTGATTGAAAATCATTCAAGCACAGCATGTCATCGATTCACCGAAATCACAGTAATTGTTGCCAATAAGTATTGTGAAGTTACAGTGACACACGAGCAGTAGAAACTGATATAAAGCGGGGACATAAATAATATGGGCCGTCTCGCGAGAAAACCAACATTATGGCATCTGCGTAATGTATCGACCAGATCCGCCTCCGCTGTCACACTCAAAAACTTAAATGTTGAGGTACATGAGTGATTTTAAAATAATATAGGAATGGCATGGTTGACCCTTTTCTTACGATATTTGAAATATCTTCAATTGATATTTGTTCATTGAAACCTATAAGTATGTGAAGAAAATGATTGGAGTTAGTTCGGGGGAAGGTGTTCGATTTTTCCGTAGTAGAACAACTTAAATTATACAGAGATTCGGTCAGGACCGAGAGACGCGTTCGAGCTATCCATGGTGTTCGAACTTTGCCATATGTTCGAGCCACCGAGGTTTGACTTATAATTTGAGATTGAGGAAATATGAACGGCTCGCCGGAACGAAATAAGGTTTTATGTTATACGGTTATGTTAATTTTCTACTGAAGACAGGACATGCTCGTCGAAATGTGGTTAAACACAAAAATGTCTCAGGGTCAACGGGTTCAGACAGTAATCAGAATAATTATAAGCCGCGTCTGATGATAAATCTGCAATCTTCTTTTTAACAAGAGGATCATGATTTCTTGGATCGCACACCTGAATCAGCAATGTAATCTGTCATGTTCAACGCAGCAAACCATTCTGTGGTCAGGAAAGTAAACACAGGAGGCACAATATGACCAGTATAGCTCCACACAACAATGCCAACATACCTATACCCTACGCTGTCTATCTTTTGCCAAATCTATATGCCTTAGAATGTCTTCAAATACATTTTTTGTACGACTAAGGACAATGTCTCGTTGCCATATCTTGAACGAATCAGACAGAGTGGAATCAAAGGAACATGTTCTCACACTTATTTGAAAATTAGGTTAAAATGAGAGAAAATGATATTAAATCTTTAGTATAATCACTATACATATAACTATAAAAGTATTGTGAATTTGGAGGAGAATGTTTTGAAGTTTTAACTATAGCTATATAAGGCTAAAAAAGACTTGCCCCTGGCGGCCATACTTTTCGACAAATCAACAGCTTGGAAGCATCTGATAAATGGTCATCAAAGTAACATTTTGCAACATTGTTTGGAAATTGCCCTCAAATTTTCACAGCAAAATATTTTTTTAAGTTTTCACTATAGCCGTATAAGGCCAGACAGCCAAGCCCAGTTTTAAAATGTTGTCTTCTTTCGGTTGCCATGGAAAACTGAAGTCTGCATGGATTAAAAAAAGAAGGAATTTTGGTAAGTACATTGAGAGGATGCTTGCTGTGAAGTTTTACCCCCCAATTGCCCAACTGGTTACACAGTAGAATGTTGACTGACGCCGGATGAAGGGCGATCACAATAACTCACCTTAGCATGTTAGATGAGCTAAACAACGAAACCAGAGAAGCCCGTTCGCACACACACCAGAGCTACATGTATCATTGTCCGCCTACTTGTTAAATGAGTCATATATTTAACTTTAAGGGGTTGTCCCCCTTGTTTCACTCAAATGTGGAGCGCCAAAAAACGGGAATGCAACGAGAACTATTTTCGCCAGAAAAGAGGCTCATATAAACTATTTTCTAATTTAAAGCGGTTTAGACCCTCCCTGCCCAGACCAAACACGCCGGTTGGTCCTGATCTACTGAAGTTGAATGAAACCAGTGTGTGTTTATTATATTGCCACCCGTCACACGCAGGTAATCATTCGGTACCATTATTTAGCTAGCTTGCAGACACCGGATCCCGAATCAGATGCCGTAACTACTTTCCTACCAGGTATTGTATAAAGACCCCCTTTATCCATACCTCATTCACAGATCAGCGGGATGATTCAAGAGACATGATGTATTACAATCCCATCAATTGATAGCCACGTGCCAATTACATTAATGACCAGAAACAGGTCCATTGTATTTCGTTTTCATTGGCATTCGCCACGCCCATAATTAGATTGATTGACAGCTGCTGAAACGACCCAGATATTGGCGGGAATAAATTTGATTGGATCATTGGTGAATATCGATCGTTGCGTCTCATTACGTACACAATTTTGATTGATTGAAGATGTTTATCCAGATATGTTTACATTGCTTGGTAATGTATTGAATTTTGCGTGTTTCCCCTCCAAATATGAACAGCTTCAGTTTGGTCATATTCCGGAGTGAAATGTGTCTCGTGTTATTTCATTCAACTATCTATCAAGGATGTTATACTGTTTAAGTGATAAAAACAATCGTTTTAATTATAGATAATTAAAATCTGTGTACATACATTTCCTCTGGAAGGATAATTGTGAATCGAATTCCCTCTTTCAATATATACAAGTTTGTTATATTACTTTAAAATTACTATGCATTGTGTTTACTGATAAATATCTTTTTTACATACATACATAACATTTAAATATACATAATAATTTTTGTGAAAGTCGGCTGCTCTCATACATACAGGAAGTTACCTCGCGTTATAATGTTCTGAGTGGTAAGTATTTTTTAACTTAATGTTGTATTAAGAGCAGTATAAGCTTTTTTCCCTGAATTCTTAGGAAAGTTGGGAATCATTTGCAATTAACATAGTTTTTATGATATTTTGCACTAAATACTACTCTATCACAAATGTATAATATCGTGGGTCTCCAGTTTCTGTTCTGTTAATAAGTTCCAATAAAATTTGACGATCCTGAAAATCGTTTCCTCTGAATAATCCGGTTCAATTTTAAAATATTTTCTTTCTTTTGCTTAGGTTAAATTGTGTTTCACACCAATTTCAACAGTATTTCAGTTACACCACGGCGTTACCTTGATACACCACACTAACTGATGTTATGCTTAAACTGTCAGGGCGCATCAATCGGAAATGCTTTACCCGTTATCCGCATCGCCGCCAAGGCGAGAAACCACTTTTAACACTTTTAAAGTCTTTGGTATGACCCAGGTCTCCCTTTCTAAACAATTCACCACTGAGACGGTTTCAAACGTAATTTCACTTAGCCTATTACCACATGAACCACGTTTTAAACATACAACTATAAGATTATCTAGGCAGAGCTATATAGACTCTATATATATATATGAAAGGAAATTGTTGTAATAATAGAGTTTAAAACCTTTTAGCAAAATGAGAAATGAATCATTTAGAATAATTTCTCCCTTTTCCTCAAATGTTTTTAAAGGTCGAAGCTGGAAATGCATTTGCATGTTGGAAAGGATTAAGGGTTCATTGGACGACCATGCACAGAGATGTTTAAGACTGGTCTAAAACCATAATCGGCACATAAAAGCCCCTTTAGACTTCTATTAAAATTCTTATTTTAATCTGTTGAGCTAAGGTCCTCTGGATTCAATGTTTACCACGTTTGGACACATGTCTTTGCTAAATAAATATCAGCGGAAAGGTAGACCGTTATATGAATGCACCATCTTAAATCCTAACTTTGTTATACAGTGATTGCCGACGTAGTTTAAAGTCGTGACACATCTCTATTTTCAAGTCGTATCATACTATTCTCCTCCAGCTTGAAGTCTTGCCATAAGACACAACTACTTTTAGAAGTCATTGCATAATACACAATCCCTATTTAGAGTGGCGTACATCAAAATACACAGATTTGACAGCGCCAATTGCAATATTGATGGTTTTACAAACGATACAGATTCAGCACCCGAATTCAGCATTATTTTCCTTTCGGTTATCACAATATTCCAAAGCTCGTAATACATGAAAAAAGGATTCGCCCGATTTTTAAAATGGAAAAGTCTACTATAGGCAATTAGGCGATGGAAAAGTTGTAGCTAGTACGACTGACATAAAAAAAAACGTGAAACTAATAGTAAATTTGAACTCAGAATTCGGTCTGAAGCAAGTCGGTATTATAGTATGCACATCTATTAAAGGATATTAAATGTTTTCTTATGTGAATAATCGTCATCGGGAAAGAAATTCAGTATTCTACATCGACCCTTACCTGAAACATGCAACACCTAAGAGTGTATGAATAACGTGACTGAAATAAAGCATCGTAATCGAGACGAATATAAATATAACTATACGGCCAATTATTATTACAACATATAGGCAGCATTAAATGTGTTCTCATTCTGGTTCACCAAGATTGTTTTGGTGGCATAATACAATATTTGATGATATATTCCGGCATTTAACATGAACAGCTTCCGGTGAGTTTGTCCTGAATTTTGCTGACTTTGAAATCGACAACGCCATAATCGTAATTGTTATTAGGTCAATATACGTCATTAATCTTTGTATACCTGATTTCGCCAAGGGTGTTCGAGTCAGTACTTGTTACTTATATACAATTCATCGTGCAAAAGTAAATATGGGTTCATTAGAGAAGCAGAACAAGGATTAGCTGATCCAAACGTAAATAGAACCATTGAACTCGGTAACCATCAGAAATTAACAAAGTTGCCTTTTAAGCTGTCTGATTAGGAAATTGACAGTAACTGTATCATTATTATTGCATGTCAAAACGGCGGAACACTTTTAACACTTTTATCGGATATTCTGCATAAATGCGTTGAAAAACAAGGAAATAACGAGGGAAAATCTGCAATATTTGAGAACATGGTCCAGTCATAAATAAATAGCTCTTTCTGCAAAAGGAGTACAATACAATACAATACAATATGATTGTATTGTAATATAAGGCATCCGGCCTTCAATACATATAAATTGCATACAAATAAATATTTGCAAGAAGTTCACAATATAAACAATTTGTAAAAAAAATGTTAATACGGATAATACATGTAGATATGCAAATAGCTACTTACCAAGTGTCATTATACTTTATGAATTATATTAGTTTCATATAATTGCACTTATTTCACACTTATTAGTGCAATTTAATATTTAATATTTAAATGATTTGTTCATTTGAAGTAGTCTTATATATCAGTTCTTAGAAGATGTTTTCAAATAAGTTTCTTCTTCCAATGCCAATGTCAGATGTTTAGCCAGGATATGGAGTGACATTTTGTTTTGACATTGCATTATCGTATTAACGAGATGGTTTGTTTAATTATAATTCCAATTTTGTGGTGAGTAACGTTTTCTTAAGGTATCATATCAAATCGATATAACATGTAATTCGTCTTCAATAATGTAGTTCAGAGTTAGAACAATGTGTTTTAGCAAAAGAGAGACGAGATCAATCTTCGGCGCTAGTTAAAGAGAGGTTAAAAAGGGCATACACAGTGATTTGTGCTTAGCTGGCCAATTCCTGTTAAGTGTATCACCATCATTTATTTGGAACAGGTTGTTACTTATAATAAACTAGACAAGACTTTGAGTCTCAAACAATAGAAATCAAAGTAACTTAAACGGAATTGTCTGGCTGCATGATTGCAGCCTGTACGTAATGCTTAACGTTATGCATATCAGACACAAATACATGTTGTTATTGTCACGTAATGGGAGTTAATATTATAGAACAAGATAAAGGATAAAGGATTTCCTTTGCAAAAATGATATAATTTGTCCTCAAAGAATTATCTCAATTATTTAATCCGTTTAAAAGACAGCATCGTTTAGTCCAGAAAGATGAGATAATTGTAAAAAAAAAGACTTTTCGAAGAAGCGCATGTACCGTCTTCCAACAAATTAGTTGATGAAGGAATGGCGGACAGGCAACGGAGAAACTATCCCTACGTGTTCACCCGCCCCGACAGACCCTAAATAATACTCATATAAAAAAACACATAATAACATAACTAAAACATCCACATTTTGTTCAGGATTTCGAAAGGTAAGACATGATGTTTTGAAAAAAACATTAATCGTAATCGATTGTAGAGTTGAAATTTTCATGAGACTTCCGTTAGAATATCGTAACACACGTTCTAGTCCGCGGTGCTTTCTTCTGTCCAAAAGGTGTTTTATTGACTGTCTGTATTATGATTGATGTGTCAATCATATATCAATATCGTAGATATATGTTTTACCAGAGGTAACTATGGTTTGACACATGTATACACTGATGTTTTACTGTCCTTTTTACATTTCTTCAGGTCCGAGAAAGCATTATAATTCATCAATTATGGATTCATTGGGGAAATTTATTCTCGATGTTTAAAAATAAAGTTCTTTGGAAGAAGACATTATTCTTCAGACAAATATATTAAATAATTATTAAAGCCTTAAGTTATGTGACTTGGTATAGACACGTGCATTGTTCCTAGTGAATATGTGTACCATATTGTTAAATGTTTTTTTTTTAGTTATGTGGTAAGGTTTATGTTTTGTGACGACGCAGACGACGCAGACGACGCAGACGACGACAACGACCACATCAAGCGTATCACAACAAACGAGCTAACAATAATATCTCTATTTTTATATCAATTTTAATTGAAAACTCCATTGATACACAATTTCCCCGGTTTTTGCGTCTGTTTGCATCTGCGTTCAGTGAAAGCACAAGCGAGCATGACTCTATGCATCTGATTAAAGGTTCTGGTTGCGTTAAACAATATTAACTCGATTGAATAATCTCTTCTGATAAGATGCTTCTCCGGACAGAGTATAAAATAATTAACTTATTAATTAAACAATGTGCCTTGGTTCGAATGCCTGCTATTGAGATATGTAAAATCATTAAGAGACACAGTTCAATGGTACACTTGCTTATCAACATAAATACATAAACTATGACGTGAAAAATATTAAAGTCCCTTGATTTCAGAAAATACATACCGTTAGCCCTTGTTGAGTTATTCTATGTGTTTCAAAGGACCGAATGTATCAAAATATCTCATTAGAATATAAAGAAACCATCCGAATACAGCAGAATTATAAAGAATTGAACCATATGGAGTGACCTATTGCGTTGCGCGAGCGTCAAGTTATGTTTAATTTATAGGCTCTAATTGTCAATATGAGCCGTTCCACGAGCAAACATTTTGGATTTTGGGTAATGTATCGAACCAGATCACTCCGCGCAGGCTACTCCGGGCCAACTAATCAAGCTAATCTGGGTTGACGCATTTCGTTTCAAGGGGATAGAGGTAAAAAGAGTAATGATCCTGGTCGATACTTTACACAGAGTCCACAATGTTGGTTTTCTCGTGGAACGGCTCACACGTTTAAGCTAACGACTAATTCAGAATACTGCATTTCTTCCCATATGCAGATTTATTCCAGTAAGAACTCGTTTTCTCCATGCGTTGTTTATTTTCACAAAGGCAGAGCGTGTGTGCTCATTTTGTTTTGCCATAATCACTTTGAGACGTTTTTTCTCAATTTTCTTACGAACTCATACTTTCCTTTGTATAAAATGTACACAATTATTTTCCAATAGATTGAATTATGTTATGTATACACAATTGGTCTGCCGGGTAGTTTGTCATCATAAATTATGTTTACATATACCGCATTTATTGCGTGGTAATTACTTCTTAATAAAACTTGTGCTTGTATACATGTAGTTCTACAACTACATAACACCACACACTGTCGAATGAAATCAAAATAATAATCAGTTAAATGGTCATGCTGATACAAGACGCGTATTGGTTCATCTCCGCAAAGTGGGAACTTAGTTGAGCCTGAATATACGCAGTCTCACCACCATTCATTGCCCGCCACCGTAGTGTGTCCTACCCTCAATGATGTAAAGTAGTGAATTGCAATTTCACCTTTCCTTTATTCTAAATATTCTATTTGTTATCATTTGCAGCGTTGCTGAAGATTTTTGGCATGTGGGAAAGTCTGAATCACATTAAATAAGCATTTTAGTCCCCAAAGATATACACACTTTGACAAAACTCTATGTCATTACAAGGATAACTAAAGGGAAAATAATTAAATGAGTTACAACATCAAACCTACATGTTTACTAGGGTGTATCCCTACTAGTATAACATGTACGTGTTCATCGTTAATATATGAGCCGTCCCGCGAGAAAACCAACATTATAGCATCTGCGTAATGTATCGATAAGATCAGCCTGCGCTGTCCGCGCAGACTGATCCAGGCCGACATATTCCGTCCCCGAGGGATAGAGGTATAGAGAAATTATTCCAGCGTTCGTATATTATCGTACTTATTTAGTATGTAATTAATTTGCAAACATTGTGGCAAAAGGAGAATTTTTAAAAATTCCTCCTGTTGGCACCATGTTTTCAAAAGTCGTCTACTCTGGGGACTATGTGTGGGAAATGGTTAAATATATAACAGCTTACATACCTCCGCCATTTCGGAACACCACGTAAGGAAATCTCCAAAAATCCGACGCTCCCATGGAATATCCGAGTAAAGACACAACAAAACTACAAGATCCAGAAAACTCGACTTTATCCTTTTGGGGGGACGACGATTCCTTGCAGTTCGTGTTTTCGCCTGTCTCTGTTACGAGCGACACCGACACTTTAGTCGACATTTCCTCCATGTTGAGGGTACACTCCGACGTTTGCATTATAAGTAAACGAGTCCACCAACGCAGATTACAGATGAAAGTGTACTATTTAGTATATCGGTCGCAGACGTACTGATTACGAATGACAACAACATACTACGGTTCAACCATTTGCCTTATACGCACGACATTTGACGCTTCTGTGGCGGATAACTTTTAAAAAACAATAGTATTAAAGATGGGGGACATTCTTTTAATATGAGGATCTTTTATGTTTTCCACAATGTAACGACTTAATGAAGTCTGCAGATATAAAATGTATTTTTTTACAATTTATAACCAGACGTCTCTGAAAGTATCCCTTTATATATATCCACATTTAGTTACAGAGGGATTGCGCTTGCCCCCGCTATGTACACAACATATTGTTTTCTTTAAATTCTAGATTGAGTGTTTGGTCCGAGGAGAATGATAACATTGCTGATGACCAAAATGGTTTCAGAAAAGTTCGTAGTACCGTGGACCAAATACTGAGTCTGACAAGTATTATTGAATCAACATTTTGTTCTTTTATCAATTTTAGAAAAGCTTATGACACAATAAATAGTGAATTATTATGGAAGATTTTGATCTGGTAAAATGTTTAACGCAGTAAAGTCGTTATATGTTTCTGTACAGGCTAGTGTCAGAGTGGTTTGATGTAAAATGTGGTTTAGGTCAGGGTTGTATTTTGTCTCCATTTTTTAATTTATTTATTAACGATTGGATACGTTACCTAAACTCTTTCAATATTGGTATTACTATTGCAGAAGAGACCATTTATATCATGATTGAAGCTGATGACATTGTTCTATTAACTCAAACTGCTGAAGAATTGCAAGTGTTACTAAACGCACTCAATTAGTAACGAGCGCAGCTCGTTCTTAGGTAGTACCTTAATTATAAGAAATTTCCTATATTCAGTATGGAAAAAAATCGGGTGCACATTTTTACT
>JAUELF010000002.1:710622-721758 GCA_031471495.1 Clinocardium nuttallii
TTTGTCACTATGTTTTCAAAAAGCCTTCTGCTGCAGAGGCATCAGAAAGCGTCTATATGAGGGAAAGGGTTAAACCCAAATCAATGAATTTATTCCACTCAGTGCAAGGCCATGATGGATTGTGTTTTCTGCAACAAGAGATATGAGTATTCTTTTCTACACATGTACAAATAATTAAAGATGCACCTGGTTGGTCAGTACAGGTGATCTATTATGTCCTTTAATTGACCTGTGGTCACATACACTGGCCATAGAGTATCAAATATCTCTTATCTAAAATCTCTAAACATGCCTCCCTTCAGAAAGCATCTGTATTTGGGAAAGGGTTAATATAAAAACTTTTTCCCTGATGCTACTTGCAGAGTTGTCTGCTATGAAAAAAATATATCAAGGAAAATCGTCTGGAAAATTGAATAGTTTAACTGATACAATGTTGCAAACATAATGGAACAAGGAGAAATTGTTCTTTATACATAAGTACTTTAAAATGTCTCAACGCTGCTACAGAGGCGTCAAAACCATTGGTATAAGGAAAATAAAAACAAATGAAATAATTTATTACATAATAATTGATTTATTGGGGTTTAAAGCCATTTTAAACAAATGTTCACTCATAGCACAACTGTTGAAAGTTCCCCAACCCAACAGTGTGTTTCCTAGTTTTCTCTTCCTAGAACTTCACAGAAGTCTTTTCAATGTGGGTGGTTTTCCACTTAGACTGTTAGCCCATTGGTTGAAGACGAATAACTCCTGTCCCACTTACTTTAGCCAAATGTCTGAAAGTGTTCTAGCCAAGCTGGGGTTCAAAGTCACAACCATTGGATTGACAGGCTGCGTTGCTACCGACTGAGCTACCAGATTTAGGCAATTACATTAAGAGAGATAAGTTTACACAACAAACAGACACTGGAAATGAAGCAAGTTTAGGTAACAAATGCCCCAACAAGGTGTGAAAAGATTAGATTACAAGTAGCTTGCCAGGAGATCAAAAGAAGCCACGTCCATTATCTTATATTTATATATCTGAGGTCTCGGGTCACATACCAGGATCGTGAACACAATGCTTGTGCAAAACACCTGAGCTACCTAACACATCAGAATCAAAGACATGATTGATTGGGGTTTAAGCCATTCCCACAATGGCACATATAGATGCTTTCTGATGCCTCTGTAGAAGGCGACATTTTAAAACAGTGTGGGAAAAGGAGAAACTGCTCAAAATGAAAGTTCTCCTTTCTCTACAATGTTTTCAACTCTTTTCAATAACTTACCTTTCCCTTATAGAGATTTCCAATAATTGTGTCTATATGTAGGAGGTTTTCAAAATCGTCTTGTGCGTGAAGATTTATAGAATAAGCGAATTGGTTAAATAGTGAATAGGAAACCAACATTGTGGACTCTGCGTAAAGTATCGACCTGGATCAGCCTAAGCATGCCGTGCAGGCTTACGCGAATATATACGTTTTTGAAGGCGACGTGGTTCATTGGACCATATTACCAGGGACGTGCAAGAGATCAACGTTCCTGAGTATACAAATTAGTGGGCCGTCAGACGTGTCATAAGTTAATTGAACAAACACACACATCCATATTATCCATTTGTAAAGACCACAGACCGCTTCGCAGTTATAGTGGTAGAGCGTCCGGGTAATTTCAACAATTTCAGAAAGAGTTCAAACCCAACCTCGAACTAAGATCATTTGGAAAAGCATCGTTAATATATACGTCTTACACCCATGGGCTAAACATGGGGGAGGGGAGGTGGGCAAAAGACAATCAATCAATAACCAAACCCGGAGTTCCTGTGAAGCGAGCTTTGTGGTATTCTTTTACATCGTCTGACACGCACGGTTATCGACTCGGCTTCGCTCTAAACATCACATGAAGATGAGCTTGTAGAGTCCGATAGAGTCTGAAGGTGGTCAATATCCCATTATATCACTGTTTCGTTGCGATATACAACCTGCTTCAGTGACGCAATCGATGTTTGCACCGTACCTGTTGTGTGCAAGGTACTAGGCTATGCCTAGGCTGTGAATTCGAGCCTCACCTGCAGCAATAAGCTTTTACATATAATTTACCTCTTAACATATTTGTTATTTTCTGTATACTATGTTAAGTGAATATGCAAGCTGCTCCAGTGAGGCAATCGGTTATCCGCAGTACCTATTGAATATACCCGGATATAACTGATAGAAAATAAAGTCTACACCCTTATTAACAACTATATGAAGTGTCAAGAAATACATATGTACATGCCTAATGAGATATGACAGGTAGCTTCCAAAATATACATGAGAATAATCCTGCTATCAACAAATGTTCACGGAAATAACTTGAGAATATAAAATGTCAAACCTTATTCAACTGGTATCAAATGTCAATAAATAAATAAATACACATTTCTTTGGTATGAGAGGTAGCGTGGCCGAGCGGTCTAAGGCCCTGGTTTTAGGCACCAGTCTCTTCGGGGGCGTGTGTTCGAATCCCACCTCTGCCACATCTGTCAATAAGTAAATACATATTAACATACTGTGAGAGGTAGCGCAGGGTTCATGTATCTTCGGATAGTTATTCGAATGCCACCGATGCCATGTTTATTTTTGCAGGAAATCTGTGTCACACACAATGATTTTCAAACGGTATCCTTTACGCACTGATATATCTCGTTATTTTAATGTATCTCGTTATTTTAATATTTAAGATAAATTTATTTACATGTTTAACCATTTTCTCAAAGCCCGATAAAGAACTCAGCAACAAATATATGAAATATTTTCTATGTTGGGGTAATTAATTAAGCGAGGTTTGAAGTATGATGGCGGCCAGTTCACATAGCCATTGTTTCCTGACTTTCTCACCTGTACTCAATACAAAATTCTTCTCTTACAACTGGCAACGCCAAATATAGACCAATTAGCCAATTGGTTGAAAATAATTAAGCTAGTCATAATGACTTTGTTTTGGATGGATTAATCAAGGACTGCTTATTGGACGACTGACGTCACTTCCCTGGTTAACATTTACCTCAATATACGACCATCTCGGTGGTAGTGCATCCGCCTCGGGTACAGTCGCGGAGTGCTAATTGAACAACTGACGTCATTTTCCTGTATAAGCTTTACCTCAATATACGACCATCTCGGTGGTAGTGCATCCGCCTCGGGTGCAGTCGCGGAGTGCTTATTGAACAACTTACGTCATTTTCCTGTTTAAGCTTTACCTCAATATACGACCATCTCGGCGGTGTTGCGCCCGCCTCGGGTGCAGTCGCGGAGTGCTTATTGGACAACTGACGTCATATCCCTGTTTTACCTTTACCTCAATATACGACCATCTCGGCGGTGTTGCGTCCGCATCGGGTGCAGGAAATCGCGTGTTTCACCCCCGGCCTTGTCATATCGAAGACTTTAAACTGATTGCAGTTTACCTCCGTAATATAACTGAAAAAGAAAATGTTGAAAGTGGAATCTACTGCAGTGGCGCAATCGGTTAGGGCGCCGTACTTATAGACAGTATATTCCCCTTGTATGACAAGGCATTGGGCTTTGCAGATGCTGTGAGTTCAAGCCTCTATTGGAGCAGGACATTAGATAAATGCAATTTCCTGGTTACTTGAAATAATTAATATTATAAAAGACGCCAATATACAATTTGCTCGAATGGCGCAATCGGTGTGCGCGCCTTACGTTTTCTATGACAAGGGACTAGACTATGCCGAGGTTGTGAGTTCGAGCCTCATCTTGAGCAGTATTTTTTATGTATTTTCCTGATTTGCGCCTCATTTATGAAATCGATAGAGTGAAGAATGAAGTACCTATGTTATGATATGTTAGACTGTGAATTCGAGCCTCACCTGTAGCAGTATCTTTTCGCACATGTTTTCTTGTTGACTTCATGAAAATGTAACATTGGCTAATTACGAAAAGCGTGATCAGAATTCTGTCCTATGCAGAAATTGAAGGTCGTACTTACGAATATACCCGGAAATAATTGATAGAAAATAAAATGTACACCCTTATTAACAACTGATATCAAATGTCAATAAATCAATACACATTAACATTTCTCACGAGATAAGAAGAGTAGCGTGGCCGAGCGGTCTAAGGCGCTAGTTTAAGGCACCAATCTCTTCGGAGGCGTGGGTTCGAATCCCACCGCTGCCAAATATATTTAGATGGTTCGTCTTATTTGCTGAATTTTCGATAATGAGCGTTGTAAAGAGGTTTCCATTTTGATAAAAGGATTAATCCTTTTCCTCAAATAGGCATATTGTGACGCCTATGCAGCAGATGGCTTTTTAAAACAGTGTGGCAAAAGGAGAAACTGCTAACAATATGCAAGTACTCCTTTCGCTACAATGTTTTCAACTCTTTTCAATAACTTACCCTTCCCTTAAAGAGATTTCCCATAATTCTGTCTAGATGTGGGAGTTTTCAATATCGTCATGTGCGTGAAGATTTAAAGATTTATAGTATTAGCGAAATGGTTAAATAGTGAATGGTGAAGTAAATCAAAGCGCTGAAGGCACTTAATTTGCTCGACCGGCGCAATCGGTTAGCGCCCCGTACTTACAGACAGTATCTTCCCCTTGTGCGACAATGGTCTAGGCTATGCGGAGGCTGCGAGTTCGAGCAGTATATTTTCGCACATGTTTTCATTCATGCTATGTTACATTGGTTAACTACAAAATGCGTGATCAGATTTTCGTCCTATGTAGAAATTGAAGGTCGTAGTTACGAATATACCAGGAAATAACTGATAGAAAATAGAGTTTACACCCTTATTAACAATTGATATCAAATATCAATACATATTTACACACCGAAAAGAGAAGTAGGATGGCCGATCGGTCTAAGGCGCTGGTTAAAGACACCAGTATCTTCGGGGGAGTGGGTTCGAATCCCACCGCTGCCATATTTATTTCGCAGAAAATCATGTTCACTCGTTTCAAACACACCAACTTTATGTTTACACAATTACAAAGTGCTGTCTTATTTGCTGAGTTTTCGATCATGAACGTTGTTAAGAGGTTTCCATTTTGATTAAAGGATTAATCCTTTTCCTCAAATATGCATATGTTGACGCCAATGAGCAAGTTCTCCTTTCGCTATAATGTTTTCAACTCTTTTCAATAACTAACCTTTCCCTTATAGAGATTTCCCATAATTCTGTCTAGATGTTGGAGTCTTCAATATCGTCTTGTGCGTGAAGGTTTATAGTATAAGCGAAATGGTTAAATAGTGAATAGTAAAACACCAAATATTGTCGACCCGGATCAGCCTAAGCATGCATAAGCATGCCGCGCAGGCTTATCCGGAAAGACACGTTTAGCCTAGTGTGGCCTACCTACGGCTCATATGCTGTTCGCTGAAGTCCGAAGGTCGGTTTGAAGGTGACGTGGTTCATTTGGACCATATTACCATGGAAGAACAAGAGATCAACAGAGTATACAAACTAGGCGGCCGTCAGACGTGCCATAAGTTAATTGAACAAACACACACACACACATCCATATAATCGTAAAGGCCACAGATCGCTTAGCTGGTGTAGTGTTAGAGCGTCCGCAGGTTCAATCCCGAGCAGGTCATACTAAATACTTTGGTAGTAATGGCTGCCCTCTAGGAATCATTTGTCTATTATTTTATCCCTCAGAGAAGGAATGTGTTGGCCCGGAGTAGTCTGTGCGAACAGCGCAGACTGATCTGGTTCGATACATTACGCAGATGCCATAATGTTTGATTTCTCACGGGACGGCTCAAATGAATGAATGATTGTGCTATAACATCACCTAAATTTAAACATTTCATGTATTTGCCCATTTTAGTTCATTAGCAATGTGGTATTCGTTAAAATGGAGACTGATAGAGTCTGGTCATTACTAAGCAACACATACGAGGTGTCAACAACAGTGGGTGTCCGACAATAGATGTTCTGATGAACTCCTCTCTTTTTATTAAATTCTATTGGGCTCGATTGTAAAGGGCTAAATGTCAGAAAAGGCATGCAGTTTTGCAGGATGAAACTGACCTTGGTCGAGTAAGATGACTGCCATGAAGTTACTGAAATGCTTCGTGGAGTTTTAATTGTTTGGTGTATTATGACTTTTTCAACAATAGTTCAGTTATATCACAGCTTTTCTAGGGTATGTTACAAGTGTCACTGGTCCATTTATGCTGCAACCAACCAGTCAGTCATTATGCTAACCCTGCTACCTAGAGCACTTTGGTATGACCCGGTCGGGGATCAAATCTGCGACCTCACGCACGTGAGGCAGCTGCTCTATCACTACAATACTGGGATGGTCTTCATGAAAGATGAAAACCGAATGTGAAAGTTTATACATTTGTTTCACAAAAAAATCCTCCAAAACTGTTCCGTATGGCTATATATCAAGTCCCTTTGACTGATATGTCTTCCATGATTACCGACGGTTGCCATGACAAACATAACGTGAATATAACCCTTTCGCTCATATAGAGACATAAGGTCTTACAATATCTTTCTCAGGAAATCTCGAAGCAGACGATTCTTAAATATCATATTAGGTAATCCGTTAAAATAGCTATTATGGCCCTGGACCGCTCACCGAATTTGATTTGTTTTCACTTAAGCCAAATAAGCCATTGTTTTCAACCAAGTAACATGACTTGAGGGAATCTGATAGAGGGTCACCCTAGGAACATTTCTACACACTTATTTGAAAATTGACTGGACACTTTGAGAGGAGAAGATTTGTAAGTTTTTACTATAGCCATATAATACAAAATAACCCTGCCCTGTGGCGGCCATGTTTTTAGACCAATCAAGATGACTTGAAGGAATCTGATAGTGGGTCACTTAAGGAACATTTCTACATTATTTAATTTATTTGATTATTAATTATTTGAAAATCTGCCTGACACTTTCGGAGGAGAAGATTTTTTAAAACGCAAAATAGCCCCGTCCCCTGGTGGCCATTTTTTAAACCAATCAACATGACTTGAAGAATTTTTAAAGCTTTTTTCGTTTCGTTGCCATGGTAACTAGAATTCTGTATGGAACCCAAAGATTTGAAGGAATTCTGGTAATATCATTGAGAGGATGCTTTCTGTGAAGTTTCATCCTAATTGACTCACTGGTTACTGAGGAGAAGATGTGGCCGGAAGCCGGATGCAAGTTGATAAAATAACTCAAGGTACTATTTACAGGGTCTTAGTTTTGTACCAGGTCTTAGGTCTTAAACTTAGTTTTGTACACACCCAACAAATAAGTTAAGAATAAGATAATTTGAATAAATATATATTCTTTACATGTATCTATTACTAAGATATACAGACTGTGAAACAAATAATTAGGTATGTCCTATAACTCCATGTTTTACTTTTGATTTCAGTACATTGTAACATGAAAATAATAAGAAAACATACCACCAGTATTCCAGATAATAGCAATCTTATGTCAATGTTACAAACTATTAACCCTTTCCCACAAACAAAAAATCTGCTGCAGAGGTGTCAGAAAGAATCTACATGAGGAAAAGGGTTAATGTTACACTTCAAATATTTCCTCAAATGTTTTTAAAGCAGACGACTTTAAAAATGTCATTTATGTTATCCGTTAAATACTTGACAACAGTAGACATCCCGTATCATCCTGCATGTCTCGTTGTTGCTAAACACTGGTTCACAACTTCTAGTAAATGAGAGTTTTCCAGAGCAGCTGCAACCCTTTCTTTGTCTGCCAACTGTTTGTTTACTGAAAAAGAGAAGAAATAAGAGTTTATCCTTTATGCTCAAGAAAACATGATGATGATGTATTCTCCTTTTTTCACACAAAGAGACTCTTATTGCCTACCTTTACAGTTTTCATCACTAAACCCTATCCCACAAAAAACAACATTACAGCAGACTGCTTTGAAAACATACACGAAAAATATTTGAAACTCCTTTTAAATGAAAGTACTACATGTATCATTGATTTGAGTTGAAATAATTTCTTCTTTTGTTGACATGTTTCCAAAAAGCCGTCTGTCACAGAGGCATCAGAAAGCGTCTGTTTCAGGAATCATTTCTCTATACTTCTATCCCTAAAGGACGGAATGTGTCGTCCTGGATTTGTCCCCGCGGACAGCGCAGGCTGATCTTGGTCAATACATTACGCAGATGCCATAATGTTGGTTTTCTCGCGGGACAAGATATGTTATGCAGAGGCTGTGAATTAGATCCTCACCAGGAGCAGTATATTTGTATACATGTTTTCATTATGACTTCGTGCAAATGTTACATTGGCTAACTACGAAAAGCGTCAACAGAATTACGTCCTATACAGAAATTGAAATGCGTACTATGCTGAGGCTGTGCATTCGAGCCTCGTTTTTGCATAATTATAAAGTATACAACTGAAAATCAATACATATTTATATGCGTGTCCATTTCAATAGAGCTGTTGTAATAACGTCCATATATAAACGTAAAATGTTCAACCTGCCCGAGTGACGTAATCGGTTAGCGCGCCGATATAGACAGTATCCTCCCCTTGTACGACAAGGGTGTAGCTATACAGAGGCTGTGTGTTCGAGCCTAACCTTGATCATTTTTCTTTCATGTATTTTGACTATTTTCTTACTTTGCGTTTCATTTATGAAATCGATAGAGTGAAGAATGGAGTACCTACCCTTGTACGTAAAAAGGGGCAGATATGTTATGCAGAGGCTGTGAATTCGAGCCTACCTGAAGCCAGGGTCGTTCAAATAGTACTATTGAAAGACCCTGCAGGAGCAGTATATTTTCGAACATGTTTTCATTTTGACTTCATGCAAATGCTACTACATTGGCTAACTACGAAAAGCTTGATCAGAATTCCGTCCTATGCAGAAATTGAAGTTTGTAGTTGAAATAACTGATAGAAAATAAAGTTTATACAACTGATATCAAATGTCAATAAATCAATACATATTTTAACACCGAAAAGAGAGGTAGCGTGGCCGAGCGGTCTAAGGCGCTGGTTTAAGGCACCAGTCTCTTCGGAGGCGTGGGTTCGAATCCCACCGCTGCCATTATTATTTTGCAGGAAATCATTGTCACTCGTTTCAAACACACCAACATTATGAATGTATATTGTTTTATGGCGCATCGACAGCGAAGGTCATTTAGCGCGCAATTAAATTTAATTATTCACGATCCCTGGGTAAACAAACCAGTACTAGGCTAGAAAATCCAACATTATGTTTACACACTTACAAAGTGCTGTCTTATTTGCTGTGTTTTCGATCATGAACGTTGTTAAGAGGTTTCCATTTTGATTAAAGAATTAATCATTTTCCCTCAAATATGCATATGTTCACGCCAAAGAGCAAGTTCTCCTTTCGCTACAATAAATATGATTTATAGTATAAGCAAAATGGTAAATAGCAAAAAGTGAAGTAAATAAAAGCGCTGAAGGCCTTTGATTTGTTTGGGTACACACACCTGTAAACTTATTGCGTTTTCATGATATATTACATGAACATATATGTATGCATTGTGAAGGAAATGGATGTAAATCATACACAATTAGGTGGAAGGTCAAACGGCACTGAGTAAAAACCCACGCCAATTCCAATTGTCATCAGTGTATATAAACAAGAGGGCCAAGATGGCCGGCCCTATATCGATCAACTGAATATTTAATAGTGTTTAACTTAACAAGTCTATGTAAAACAAGTGATCGACACCAGGTCTATAATTCGACCAATCTTGGTAGAGGTCCACTAGATGAAGTTAGATTTCAAATATAAACGTTTAGACAAGTTTGTCCATACACAAGTATACTATTATGTAAAACAAGTGACCCGGATGAGGATTTATTTTTACCCCAGGGCGATAATTTGAACAATCTTGGAAATGGTCAACTAGATGAAGCTACATACCAACTATCAAAAGCCTGGACATTCTATCTTCAGACAAGAAGAGTTTTAAAGTTTCTTCCAATACAAGTCTTTGTAAAACAGGTGACCCCACCGGGAGGAGTCATTTTTGTTCTGCGAAAGTCAGTCATATATATATATATAGGAATCTGACCAGTGTAGAACACGGTCCTCTTGGTCAATTATCTAGACCCGAGACACTTATATGAACCGTTTGCAGTGGAATGGCGGCTCCGTGACATTACAACCGAAATATACATGAGAATAATCCTGTTATCAACAAATTTTCACGGAAATAACTTGAGAATAAAATTCAACCCTTATTCATAACTGGTATAAAATGTCAATAAATCAATAAATATACTTTTCATTTATGTGAGAGGTAGCGTGGCGCTGGTTTTATGCCCCAGTCTCATCGGATGCGTGGGTTCAAACCCCACCGCTGCCACATATGTTTCGCAGGAAATTTGTGCGCGTATTGCACATGCACGTTATGTTACATTAATGTTTGGGATAAAGCTTTGAACATAAGATGCTCAATGTCAAGTAGGACACCGTTGCCACAAGCTGTACTAACCGAACCATTAATGTCTGTCTATATCGATGGTTCACCGCAACAGATTGCAACTGCTTCTTAATTAATATGATATACCTCCTCGGCGCCCAGGGATGTGGGTTAGCATAAAGAATGACTCTCTTGATATATGGACAAGTGGTACGATTAACTTACCAAGGAAACGCCGTAATATAAACAGCGAATAATAAATTGTCCCTCCTGATTTTATATAAATGGTGTATCGCGACTGATTTTAAATATTTCATATATTGTATGGATAGCGTCGGGGATAAGCAACTAGAAGTGCCGGTTTCGATCCACAGTCGCGGCGATCAAGGTAGAGTGTCCCTTTTGGCAAGGCATAATTCCTTGGTCTAGTACTGGTTTGAGTACACAGCTGTTTGGCATTAAGCTTTCGGAATAGGTGTTCTGCGAAAGTCAGTCATATATATATATATGTATCTGACCAGTTGGCGGCTCCAATATATTCATGAGAATAATCCTGCTATCAACAAACGTTCGCGGAAATAACTTGAGAAAATAAAATTTCGACCATTATTCAAATGGTATCAAATGTCAATAAATAAATAAATAAATACAAATTTCATTGATATGAGAGGTAGCGTGGCCGAGCGGTCTAAGGCGCTGGTTTTAGGCACCAGTCTCTTCGGAGGCGTGGGTTCGAATCCCACCG
>JAUELF010000002.1:721858-740212 GCA_031471495.1 Clinocardium nuttallii
AACTGTTCTATTGTATTTGCTGGTCACAACACCGTACAGGCTCAGCTTAAACTGAAGTCGAAAAGAGGTAACTATTCATGATTGTGGATTGTGTAAATCATCGATCCGTATCAGCATAGGCTCACTGCGAAGACTAACCCGGGCATACACATTTCGCCTCCTGTGGATTTTCTATTTCAGGACTCGTTGCTCTATACCTCTATCCCCTTAGACGGAATGTGTCGGCCCGGATTAGCCTGCGCGGACAGCGCAGGTTGATATAGTCGATATATTACACAGAAACCATAGATGGTTCTCTAGTGGGACGGCTCCGCTCATATGTTCATAAACATGGTGAATTATGTTTCAACGTGCATATGTATTTTGAGGGATCCGCAATTGATGACTTCTAAAAGCATTGTTGGATAAGACGAAATTGATCATCTAATTATTGAGCAATGTCTTCTTGTGTTAATTATGTAACTTTATTCAATAACCAAAGACCAGTTTATAACGACGTTCCATTTTCAATCAACTCGATTTAGAACTCGGACGACGTCGTTAACAATGTACCCGATTTGTGGTAAGCGAATCGGCTGTCTGTATGATGCGTTCATCGTATAGTCCCGTATTGACATGGGAAATTACTTTAACAAGATTGAATGATTAACCAGCTTTCGGAATATTCGAACAGCATCTACGTCACTGAAGTTTCTAATTGCGTAACTATAATTGTTCGGTATATCATTCCCGAGTTCTATTGTATTATATATAGCCAAGAGGGTCAGTTTTTGCAATATATCATTTTTATATCACATGGACCGTTTACAGAATATGTTGTGTCTTTAAACTATAGAATACACCGAACTTGGTGGTGACGAAGAACTGCCTTTGGGAGACGAATTCCAGAGTTTGGTAAAGGTTTTCATCACACCGTCAGAGAAGAGACCCGAGAAACGATACGAGTGGACAGCCAAGCTCATCGAACAATTATAGTAAGACTTCGGTGTAATGACATTGGTCGTGCATGTTGAGGCTGAAACTTGTTTTTTCCATTGCTTACTAAACACACACCATACCATTGTCTGTTAAACAAGTTAGATACCAGTTATATTTACTTAGAAATAAGAAATTTAGCATATAAATAATGTAGATTCATTGTCAAATATTGAAGTAAACTGAAGGAAAAACCGAATAAAAGAACCCATTTTAGGAGACTTGGTTGGTGTTTACGCGAATTATCAACGGAGTCTTCACTATCCACATACATTCAGTAGAGTCAAAGATGACAGAAACAATATGTATAGTATCTCTAGAGTTACTCTTAAATCCTCTGTGTTAATATAAAGCAGAGAAACCCATAACACCCACAACCGCCGTACCAGGATAAAATGTAGCTTCGTAATTTAAATGATTGACGAAAACAGAAGTAACAAAACAAACTGAATTTTATTATTTAAGTACTAAAAAACCCATTATATGACCCAAAGTCCATATAGGTTTTCTTTTTTAAAGTATATGCATGGAACAAAAACGACTTAACGAACACACAAGAATGGAAATGGATGAGTTGAACATTAAGTCATTACAGATTCTTCGTGCGATGGTTCATAACGAGGAAAGAAAGCTCCCAGAAGACTGGGCAACCAGAACTACTGAACTGAAAATTGCCAAGTAAGGCAACATTACTTTAGTATAACATCCAACGTAATAATTTACAATTTTCAATATAGACATTTCATCTCCACTTGTACTTTTCGCTGAATATGCGAATATTTTCTTTTGTGTTTGTAATCAAAACAATTGAAGGCCAAGTGTTTGTATGAATGATGACCCGATTACCTTGAGTACATTAAGGTTTTTAAAAAAAACGGTAGAATAAAGTTTGATACACTTTGATTGATATAAAGGTATATAACTAACATACATGTTTTCTTTCTGGTATGATCTTTCGAACATTTTCTCATATAACTATTGTGTATTCTTTTAAATCATATCATATATATCTTGAATATAGATCTATATTATCAAGCTGTCTACACCGTTTCATTGTAGAACATTAAAACACATACATTACACACAAAACTTTTACGATTCCCGTGGAGCAATGAAGAAGATTTTACCTCACCTTGCAACGAGAAATGAAGACGTAGCCCGTGAAGTTCTCGGCTTCCTCTGTATCATGTTGTTCAATGCAAACAGTCTTGTTCAGGTATATAATTATTTCCATTACACGAAGCTAGTTTACTGTATCAATACACGTAGAGTGTCGATCAGTTAAATTCTCACCGTGCATTAAGATGAATTATTTCACATTTTCTAAGTGACCGCCCTGGTGGTGGAGTAGTTAGAGCATCCATATCGAAGGCGGGATACGAGGTTAAGATGCCCAGTCGAGTCATTATCAAATACTTTAAAGAAAGTAGGGGATTCCGTCCCTGACGAACCGGGTCGCTGGGTAGCATTACGACTGTTTGAGAGCTTGGCTAAAGTTAAATTTTAAAAATGAATTTGAAATGTGCAAATTGCATTTATTGTCTATAATCAATGTAAATCGAAATATTATGTTCGTGTAGCTTTGACCTAGTATATGGTAGACTTTCATCATTTAAACAGTTCGTCTTCATTCTCTACTAGAAGCTCAGAAGTTTATTCATATTAAGGTATTTCTCGTATAAAATGTCAAAGCAGATGTTACCATTTAAGTTGTTTATAACAGTTATTCAGTAAAACAAACAAACGCCTTTTTAAAACAATAGCATCGAATCCCTCAATATACTTACAGTTTTTATGTTAAACACGAAAGATGGTGGTATCAATTCGATTGCTGTGTATCAATAATACTTTTCTTTGCATAAATGTTGGGATCACGTTCATAGGGTCAAGGAATAGTACTCATAATTGTTTTTAAATACTTCAGCAATCTATGTTGGACTACTTTCTGTCCACACGAGAGGAAGTCTTTTTCATGGCAGTGCGTGACAGAATGGCTTTATCAACGAACACCATCAAGGAAAAGTAAGGAGCCACGCTAATTACATATGCAAACAGTACAGAACAAGGCGTACCCTGTGAATACATATAGTTTCACCAGAGCCTTTATTTAAAACTATATACGCGTGAATTACAAATATTAAAGCGCTAAACAACGACATATGCAGTTTATACAAATAAAACTAAATAGGTGTATCTTAAGTTCCGGTATTGCCGTTATTTATCTTTTTGTTGTTGCAATTTTAAATCAACACAGTAATATGTTGATTATAAATTTAAATATCATCCAACCAGTGTAAATCATAGGTATCTATGTTTTTATAACTTCCATTTCAAATCTTCAGGCGATCGCTGCAGACCCAGGTGGAAGCCCAGAAAAAGAAAGATTCGTCCAAATCAACAATGAAACAGGCGAAACTTACGTTTGCAGTGTCTGTGCACGCACTAAAGGTATGTGGTGTTGCGTTCTTATTATCAATCAAGTTTAAGGCAACACATGTCATATGAATTTATGTGTGGTCAAACGCGTGCTCTATGAACACAAACTGTGATGATTTTGACAAGTGAAGGAACCATCATTTTGAACGCTCACAGAGATATCGTGGATGTTTTATTAAACATACATGTATAAAGAAAGTGTGTATAACCAGATCAGACTGTGGGAAAGCTCAGGGTGATCTTTTAAGTCACTCGTTGCAAATGTCTAACGGATGGTGTTTCTATAGAACCGCTCCTTTACAATACGATCGTTTTTATAATAAAAAATATTTTGCATGTATGTGGTTTATTGAGATTTAAAGTATTTTCTTTCTGATATTTATATATGATGATTAGATGTTCAATTTCAATTCATATGTTTTCCAGCAAATCCAGGCATATGAGGATGCACTGAAGCAACAAAGACTGAGTGGATGGGTGTGTATTATAATCGCTTATTTATTCAACATAAGAAAGAAACTCAACTTTAATTCTTACAATCATGTAACTTGTTTGATATTATTAAAGCAGACATTGCCAAATTATTTCCGAAATAATCAAACACAAATTACTTGCATTGTAAATACATTTAGTTTTCTTTTGTAATTTACTTTATATATTTCAGATTTTATGTAACAGTTATAATTTTTATAAGAATAATTAATGTATATTAACGTGTTCATTATGTATCATTAAGAGGGCAAAGAAAAATAAGGCGCCAAAGGGAAAGAAAAAAAAGAGAGCCAAACTGCAAACCAAGGTGAAACTGGACAAGAAAAATAAGGTTACTACTATTAAAATCCCGAACGGTAACTCTAAGGAGGACGCTGCACTGATGGATAACGCAGCTTTTGATGACACCACAGAAATGACAGAGATTAAAGTAGAGGTACCAGAAATCAATGTAGACATTGAACCCGACGAAGAGCAAGAAGAGGTGGATATCTATATTGAATTCCAATCAGGCTTTAATGTAACCTCCAGATCTGCCATATATCTTCTATCGCGTATACCAAATACCTGTAATCGTCTCTTTTTTCTATCTTTATTCACATATTCAATTGCTCAGGTTTCAATATAACCTTCACAAAATATTATCCTAGTGCCTTCACATAAATATATTTGAGCCACGTCTATCGTTTTTCATTCCAACATGACATAACTTACATGTATATTTCGATCTGTAATTGGGACTACACTTAGATATGTTCGCACACCTTGCCAATTGTAGGTTATTTCATTTGTTTTGGAAATATTGTGTTTGATGAGTTCCTTCGGCCGAGTTTCCCGAGCTTGCGAGGGCAGAGCTCCGCCAAAAGAATACATCCATCCCAACACAATAGTTTCCAATATTCATCAAAAACCTTTTTATTGTACAGTTTGATATTGACTATTTAAATGTGTTGTTTTATGTGTTTTAAAAACTTCGAGCATTCAGAAAATTAACAATTGTTTTGATTAATTAACATTTAATGATTTCTCTCACAATGTTTGTCCTTTCCGATGGTTGCTAGGGTCGTTTAAATTTTAAATTGACGAACCGCCATTTCTGTTTCCAATTAAGTTTCGACTCGAAACTGAATCGTCGACAAATTGATGTGTCACGCTTTTTCTAACTTGCAGTTATCAAATCCCCCTTTATTGTTTTGGTCATAAGTAATTGAGATGAACTTATATAGATCGTCATCGATACTAAAAAGGCAACTACATAGAGTATGTCAAATATACAGCGAATCTTAAATCGAGCGATATATTTTATCTTCACATCACATTTTTACATCAGATGATACGTATGTATTTACGCACAGCCAGCGCTATATTAAGACCAGATTGGGATTTACATATGCCTATTGATTGATCACTTCGTGTCATATACAAACGATGTAAACAGTATTAGCTGGTCTTTAAACTCACCACATGTTGGATGGGAGCGCTTTGTAAAGTTACTGTATGGAAAAAGTTCCATCCTTAGCAGCACGTGTATATAATATCAAAGTATACAATATTGACAAATACAGCATCCTTTTGTCAAATGGAAAACAGAAGAAACAATCTCAAAGAATACAATTAAGGTCTATATTAGACACAAGTTGTATATAACGCTGTACTACATGTAGACAGACAGTGCAAACTGTAATGAGACTGTCTTGTAGCACAAGCTCACCTGAGTAGTTACTGATCGCACAGACAACACGACCCTTACTAGCTTGACATGGCTCATTTATATATATGCTTTAATACGGACCGTGTGTCTAATATCGAAGACCATTTACAACTCTTATTTAAACTTCATGCGTTTTGGAATATCTTTAATGTTTAAGTTCGAGCATTATTGTCTTTCATTATGCGCTAAAGAATGTTCGACGGTGTCGTTACGCTATATTAACACCGAAAAAGAACAACTGGTTAATCTACAGACAATTATTTGATCTATCATTTTATTTTCATTCTATCGAATGGAGCAATCTGTATTTGACATACCTGATTGTAAACGTTCTGGACTTGAAAAATGCAAAGAAATGTTCTCAAATGGGCAGTTGATTCACATTTATCAACAATACAGGTTTCCTTTCGTTATTCATAATTTTCGACATATTGAAATCGAAAGTGTTTTATAAATATATTGTTGACGAACAGAAAACATAGTACGATCAAATATTTTCTCTGTTTTACACAGTGTTAGCGTTTAATTAAGCCGGGTGCTTCTTTTAATTGTGAGGGATATAACATTTACTTTGGATGATCTACTTGCAGTATCATAAAACGAATTGAACATAAACAATGAAAATACTATCATTATAAATTTTAGGTCTTATTAACAAAACACGCTGTCGCATTTATCCATCTTTCTCTTACTCTTTTATGTAATATATTCTAACTATGTGTGAGCATCACGGTATACCCAGTGTACAGTCTAGTCTACGTAATGTGTACAAATGTCGTCCAAATATACTGCGAAATTTAACATGGTTCTCCAGTATGAAGTAGTCGAACTCCGGTTGTCGAAGTAGCTTTACTCTTGTATACATTTAGTCAAGTTCGTGTGACAAACCTTGTTACCCAACTCCTTTCGTGTCACCGCCTCCCTACTGGTATCTCTGTCAGATGTGTGTCTGTCAGTAAACTAGACTAGCGGTGTCGTAGCTGGTAACTATATTGTGGCGTAGCCTTTATATTTAGAATAACGTCATCGAGCTTTTAGACTGTTGTTGCATAGCAGAGTCTCGTTAACGAGCAATATAATTTAACTATTCCAGACAATAGACGCTTCTTCCAGTTGAATGAATACCCTGTCATGCATTTCCCAAAGAGTAGAAAGCAAATGTCGGAATGCATTTTGAATCTTATAGCTACGTATATAGTAAATGAACTTTGAATTGCTTCAATTAAACTGCTATGATAATGCATCACACATTTTTTTATATTTCTCAATTTGATTTAGTGCAAATTCTGTAGAAAATAGACAATTGGAACACTTCCTTCTACCAGACTCAAACGTATTTCCTATTAGATAGAAATGTGTTTCTGTTTAACGTTTAAAAGATCCATTTATAAAATGTATTTTTAGATTTCAAATATCCAACATGTTTCCTTCATGCTTTATATATGCACGATTCAAACACAAATAGACGAAACACGATTCGCTTTACTTTGCCTCACCGTATCGGCTTAGCTTTTAATAAACGTAGAATATAAGAGAGGACGTGTGTCAGATGCTTTAGTATGCTCCATATATATCCTATCACTTGACATTTCCCTGCATTTTGCATGAAGCTGTTCTCTTCTGAATCACATTGGTGTTCTGTAGATAGCGCTGAATATTTTCCGCATAAACCAAATCTGTAGCAGAAGACTTTAAAAGGAAAAACTCAATAAATGCAAATGTTATTTTTGAATGAAGAAAAGAATATTGTGGCGAAATGAGAAATTACTCGTTTTTAATCCGCAATATTTTGAAAAGTCGTCTGCTGCGGATATGTGAAAATGCTGCTGCATGTGGGATAAAGGTAATAATATAATATATATATTTTTTATTGATGCTATTGTCCGACTTAAAAAAAGAATTTCGATTGTAATATTTCGACATTAAAATTTGTTTTCGAAAGAAAGTTTATTAGAAAATGTTAATTAATATTCATTTCATAATGAATTTTTAACTTGATTGTAATATAAATATTTTTTAAATGAATTTTTAACTTGAATGTAATATAAATATTTTTTAAATGAATTTTCCATTGAATTGTAATATAAATATTTTTTAATTGAATTTTTCCATTGAATTATAATATAAATATTCATTTAAAGAAATGTAATGACGTAATACAGTCTCGTACTTAAATCTTGGTAATTGTAAATGCACTAGAAATTTATATGTATTTGTGTATTTGATAATGTTTTTGTCGAAGAAACTTTATACATATTATACACGTTAAGATATTGATATGATATCAGCATTAATAACTCCAAGAAATGCATCTCAACATTTATGGTTTGTGTTGTGTATTCGAGAAGTTGAGTCTCCAATTTGACGAAAATCATTTCTTCAGTCATTTATAAAGTAGTTTATTTTAACACAAATCTTAACATTCTAAACACAAATAAATCTTGATAACTTGTGCAATGTATAGAGTTATACAGCAACGTAAGCATGTGATTTATTGGTTCTCATTATGCATATTAATTGAAATTAGTCAGGTGATGAAAGCCAGGAAGTGGAGGAATCTGACAGTGCAGCAGAATACAGAAACGACGGTTACATCGAACTCGTATTGAAGGTTATGGCCAGAATGTGTGATGGACAGAATCACCAACTTCAGGTATGTATGGCAATGGCCGACACTATGATAAATGTACCATATTGTATCACCATATATCACCGACGATGACTAAGAGACATATTTGTGCAAAGCGACATTTGATGCATTTATATATTCCTTGTTATTGTGTGGACCTCGTGTGTGCCCGATATTAAGTAAAGTAATTTGCTTAAAAGAAGGGCGTCAATTACAAAACAATGTTGTATTGCTGAACACAAACGGTCACTTTAATCCAGATTTGATAAAAGCACGAAATTAATAACTGAGATACTACTCTTAGTACACATTACACAAGAAGGATATTGGTTAGGATTCACAAATTTCTTTATTATGCCCCAGGAATTACCGATTCGGTGGGCATCTAGTTTTTGGCCTGTCTGTCCCTCAGTCTGTGGCAAAAATGAAAACTTTAACCTTGGCCATTCGGGGGCATCAGTGTTTCACAAACACATCTTGTTTGTTAGCTCTTGTTTAAGTTTAAAGGTCAAATACTGTTGCAATCAGTAAGAGAGTGAATTAGTTGATGTCAGCTTTATAGCATACATATGTCTCTTGGAATCATTTCATCATACATTATAGGACAGTTAGTATATCACGCTTTTGGTGTTACATTATTACACGCTTAAGTAAACCTCTTTATAAAATAAGTAGGGATATGTGGCAATAATTGTTTCATTTAAAATTTCCTGCAGAAAACTTGTCATATTCTCCCCCACTCATAGTTTATTGCATTAACTGCTTATATTTATAAAGTGTTATATTTAGATGTCTCTTTATGAGACTTAAAACAAAACAAACAAACGATTGAATTTGAACTATATATAAATCCGCCACCAAAAAATTATATTAAACGTAATTAATTGATTCATAACTTATAAGTGTTTTGTGTAAGATTTCAATGAATGATCTGTTTTATCATTTATGACTTTAATGACAAATATTCTATGAACATAGCGCTTCACAGCAGTGTTAACCAGTATCCTTGTTGACTATCCTATCCATTCGTAGTGATGTTTTGTTTGTTTGCACTATCAATTAAAATGTAATATGAACAGCGATCGGCGAGTGTGGGTCATCTTATTAATTCTCCGAAACTGGATATATAATACGTTAATTGACGTTAAACTAATAAGGACTACAATTCTAGTTGTTGCTGTCGAACGTTATATATAGAACTATAGTACGACTAGCCAAACAGTGAGTCCGAGTTACAGATAGATAAAGACCCAACATCACTGGTCGCTGCTCAATTGTCAGAAATTTGGTGTCATGTGGTGTATAAGAATTATTTAACGTCTGGTAGATCTTAAAACATATATGGAACTTTGTGTAAGCTTGTCTCTATTCAGATTAAGCTAATACAGACGTTGTCCGGGTTGGAACTGATTGTTATCGGAACGATCTACCAGAATCTCAATCTCTTCATATTTCAAGTATACAGCGAAAAGCTGTTATATTAGCAAATAACACCTTACATTGATCAAGATAAATCTGAATATACCCACGATCTAATATGTCACGTTCACTGGAACCATACAAGGGCATACAAACAAAGTGTCATTATTATATGCTTTATGTATTCCAATCACCAGCAATATAACCATTTCTCTCTTGTAGAATTAACTAAACAAAGATGTAACCATTCACTGTATTTGTTGTGATTTACTGCAGGATAGAGACCATAGCTACCAAGAACCACAGACCTCCGAGATGTTGTGTTGGTCCCTTCTGTGAATGTATATTTGTGACGATTGATTTCTTCTCCATTTTATTTTTTATTTTCTCGTGTGTGTGTTAATACATAACCAACCTCATGTACATTCCATGTAAATTAAACTAGCTCATAATAAACGCGTATCAAGGACAGTTTATATGGAAATGACCTTACGGTCATGAAATGTGTATATGACAATTCAATTTACATGGAGATTACATTACGGAATCACTACTTATACTGTAGGCCTCTGACACTCCCGTGCCAGAAATGATTGCCTTCTACTTATCGTCAAAGAAATAGTTTTATTCATACAATACTAATACAGGGACATGTTCTATATTCATTGTTGAAAATCATGAAGAAATCCTATCGGAAGCTTCCAAATAAACAAGTAGTATGTATTTCTCCAACAACGTCGGTATTTAGTCAGTTTAAATATGACTTTTAGAAATTATCGTTAAGTATTTATAAAAGCAACTACATAGTGTTATTACTACAGTTTGCATACACAAAAAGAAGATAAGTAACTTAAGAAATATTTCAAAAGTAATTGTTTCATGCTTATTTAACGGTTTTTATAAACCATAGACTATTTTCAGTATATTCATGCGAAACAATCTATAAGACATTTATGCATGTTTCTGAACTAAATTCTTCCATTTTCAGAAACAACGAAGACGAAAGGATACCTTACTTAATTCTTTGTTATTCTGATTTTCTCTGATATAGGATTACTTACGAGCACAGCCAGATAACTTGAAGACGTTCAACATCGTCATGGAAACGGCTCAGTTTGTAAACGTGCTGTATGCCAATGTTACACCACAAAATATAGAGTTGGTAATACGCCTGTTTGAATGTATAAATGAATTTACAGCAGTAAGTATGACGTCTTTTGATTCTTCAACGATCTCACGTGTATCATCCTCTTTTTCTATTTGTCTACCATGGTACAGGACTATCTTAGGGAACAGCCGGACAATGTGAAGTCCTTCAACATTATAGGAGAGGTCACTCAATTTCTAAACGTTATCTATTCCAACATAACGGCAAAAAGCATAGATCTGGTAATCCAGCTATTCGAGTCGATGAATGAGTTTACAGCTGTAAGTGATGGTGTTTAACGTAGCGTCCTAGTGCATTTTTCTTTGACATAATTCGAATCCATTGGCGCATCCTTCTCTGGAATGATCGTTGCCTCCAGTATTGTGGTAAACTTATTATTTGCGTTAGCTGAAATCCGTTTCATTAATTCAATTATTTCCTTTCTCCAAATGGCATGTATATATTCGGCGTGAAAAAGGTTTGCCACTTCTTTTTTGCTTGAAAAACGTTATTGTTCTTAACTCCCCGAATGTGTTAGATTTTGTAATCAACATTTTATAGTTTCTGTTGATGTTTTATCCACAATGCAAACTTGTATTGATTGTGAATAATTTAGTTACGTTCGTAAGATAATTAAGCCATTAAGAGATGCAATTCAAATTGCGTTTTAGTCACCTTGCACTGTTAACAGATGCATGAGACTCAAATTGTGTATTCAGTAAATTATGCTCCGAAGCGCCATGCACAACTCACATAACATATAAAATGCATATGAGTGGCATCGTAGTTAAGAGATTCAAACATAGTAATAACTATGTATTGAAAGATTCTCATAATTAACTTAGACATATTTTCATCTAAACAAGATATTCTGACTTTAATGCCAAAATAAGTGTTATCAGTGATCATTACATTTGTTGGTTTATAGTCACTTTTTGTTATACTTAAACAACCTTTAAGACGGGTATGCATCTTCCCAACTGTGTTCATGTTTTAAAAAAACGAACGCCGTTAAAGGGACATACTAACACGTTAAACTCTTCTTCGATAACGAAAGAGTTATTGTTCAACTCTTTCAATTATTCATCCACACCCAAAACTATTCTCATATAATTATTGTATAGTTTCGACACACATTTCAAACGACCTGGCATACTTCGTTTGAGGTTATTTCATTATTTGCTCGGGACGTCTTCTGTGTTTTTACTCGACCAAAGGTAATTCATTACGAAGAGTAATTCATCACAACATTAAGTAAAACTGTCCAGTTCACGCACAACCTGGAAAGAGATACAGTTTATTTCTGCCAGATGACCTTCATAAAATGGATGGATATTTGTCTAACTCCCTCATACATTGTTAAGTAATACCCCAAACATACCAACCCGAATTTCTGTCTGTCCTGGTGACCTCAACTTTGTTTTGCTTGTTCTCATTACATCCCTTTTAAATACCTTGTAAACATGTCTTATCATGTTAGTGATCCAATCTCTGAGATCGACCAGTAGAGTGCGAGCTTTCTTCTAATTTACATAATATTTCCTGATATATTGAGTGCTGTTAATTTGGTGTATTTCGCGTTATATAATACTATATGTATGTACATGGTTTGAAACATTTTGATTGACATATTAGTACAAACGAGAAATCGCCATATTTTATTTATGATTTTGGAATGTGTCCATTTTAATTACGATACCAGACATGCACAGTGCTCGTTTTATATGTGCATGTTCCGATATATTATTTACTATGCATGGAAATAAATGACATTAATCAAATTATGTTAACTTTCACGATACTATTTGTAAACATTGCCGGTTTTTCAACACGTGTTTCTTTTCAACTAATTGCGCTTAAAGAGATGGGACAAACGGGAGATGACATTAAGGCCGTTTCAGTAAAAGTAAATGCATGCTCTGACGTAAATATATATCTATCTGTTCTCTCCTTTGTTTTTTGTTTTTAATTATTGTTGAGAGAAGAGATATATAAACGGTGGATAAAATGGAGAACGAAAGAAAGATGGAGAGAGAGAAAAGAGAGAGAGAGAGAGAGAAAGAGAGAGAGAGAGAAAAAAAGAAATGGACAGCGAGAGAGAACAACAATTAAGAGTTTTCCTTCTAAATTGAGATATGGCATAACATTCTAAGCTAAAACAAGGTTCAAACAATTGACTTTTCAATGTACGTCTATGGGTGTTTGCAGCTCCTTTGTTTTGTTTAACACATATTTCCTAACTGTCTACACCAATGTCTATGATGCTGGACATATCTCATAAGTTTCACCTTTTGCAAAAGACTAAAAAGGCATAAATTAATTCTGATAATTTATGCGTATTTCCTATGCAGGGTAACCAGGAAAATCGAATCGTTATATATGACAACAAAATAATAGATTATATCAACTTCATCATGCGGGCTGGAGACTTCGAGGACTGTCCAACAGAAAAGGTAAGCACTTTCTTAATTGTATTATTATTAGTATATCTTTATTTCCTCCGATTACCGAAGAGAGTACACATTACAAAGAAACAATACAAATTTGACAGAGAAGGTTGACAAAAACATTGAACAAAAGGTGACAAACATTGAATATTTTAACAGATTTACACGGACATTATTCATTTCGTAAAGTTGATTGAAATGCACTTATACAGAAAAATGTGCTTAAGGCACATGTGCAGATGCATTTGTCAATAGACTCACACATATACATTTAGTGCAATAACATTCATTCACGTTATAAGCGCAACAAATACAAAGTTAGTGTTGTCTTCATGTTCGCAGGACATATTTTTATATGCCCCTGTCGAGCACCACAGCGCGTTTCATTCATTGTGCTTGTTTACTGATTAATGATATCGTCTTAGAAGAAACAGATGTATAACTATGCATGATTAACAATTAGCCTCTGGTGTTTCTTCTTTTGGCGAAATCAAAGTAAAATTGAAGGATACAAAGACTTTAAACTAAATTCAATGAAAAATATATCAAAGTCCTGGCTGTTTTAAATTCCATTCGTGTTGTTATACTGATTCAAACAGAGTTTAAACAATCAAATAAAGGAAACTGGGAAACCTGACCACTGAGTAAAATAAAGATCAATTCCTTATACATGTACATGCAAATACTTTTTAAGATGACAACGTGCTCGGTAAAATGTAATACAAAGTGCTGCTAAAAGCAGTTGACCTGTTAAACCTAACGTATGTAGGAGATCGAGATACGAATCGAACTTTAAAAGGTATTGACTATTTTACTGGCTGTGCATTGTGTAACTACTTCAAACTCAATGTAGAGCGTGGCAATAGAATACAAAATCGTATCAAAATGGAATAGAAACTATAATGTCATTTAAAGTTGCTTAATTAATTAACACTTTCCCTCATATAGACGCTTTAGTCATAGTGACAAAAAAGACACAATGTTTTTCCTATTTTAGTCATAGGTTATCCCATGTTTTTCCTATTTTAGTCATAGATTATCCATTCAATACAAGATATTTTCAATTTGTTGACAAAGATATGTTCAAAGTCGTCTGCTGCCAAATTGTCTTATGAGGGAAAGGGTAAACGTATAGCCTATCAACGTTATCATTTGCTAACAGTTATTGTTATCTTTACCTGGTGCAGATATTGTCACTACGAGAGAGTATATCTAACTTGGTGTTGTCACTCGTAGAAGAAAATGGTCCTGGAAAAACACAAGTAGCTTTGGTAAGGATTTTTTACTAGTAGCTATATTCACTAATCGTGAAATAGAATTGCATACACAATGTAATATTTCCATACAGTCCTCCAGCGTATCAAGTTACATGTAGCATATTGTTTTATACGCATGCCTCTTTCATAGCAGGTTCAGTTTTACTTTTATAGTCGTGATGTTTACACCGTTCTATATTAAATATAATAACCTCTGTTGACTTCCTCTTTTGTATCCAATTTCAAGATATTACACCTATCAATATAAATGAACATTTTATACAACGATTTAACATGTTTCGTAAAGCAACTGTAAGAAATAAGTATGTCCTTTTATCAATGAATTATTCCTTTTGATAAATAAATTCAGCTCATTGAGAAAGGTCATTGACGGCGCGGCGTCAGTACGAAATAGGTTTTAATTTTTTACCATGGGGTGACGTAATCGAAAAGGGAACACAACCAACAAATATTATTGTAAAGAAAAACTCTGTTATATGTTTGAAAACACAACCTTTATGAACGAATAAAGTGTATTAACTGATTTAAGAATCAACAAGATACAACATATGTACATCTTCTACCGTTATTACAAAACTGTAGAAACATTTAATAATTTGTATTTATTAACTGTTCCCCAACTTCCTAGGCTACGCTTTTTTTCATAAGTTGGTTTACGGAGTTCACTAGTTTACGCTTGTTTAATTGTTTAGTTTACTGTTATGACGACTCGATTCATCAACGCTCAGAAAAATGTTTCGGCGGATGTTTCTGTTGTATTTCAAAACTTAAATCGTTCCTCCCAATACAGTTGTTCATTTAGACCATTATATTCTTGCTATATGTTGACTATACATGTGTTTTTTTCTTTTAATTTTATAATTGCACAATTTTGATAATAAATATCTTTATACTTGTTAAATTACTTTCCCTTTTTTGTTTATATACTCCCGTTTTTTAATATTTTAACATCTATGTTTTTCGTTGATCTTAATGATCTAGTTAGAGCAGATTTAAAACAGTTTTTGGGAAAGAATTAAGTAACTTCAGCTTGTGTGGTACATTGCAGTTGCAGTCAATGTTAAGCAAACGGTAAACCATTTGGTTTGAAGACTAAACTTGTCCTTTCACGACTAAATTTACATGTTGAATATCACATAAATCGTAGTATATAAAATGTCTTATCACTACATCAGAATTGACGATTTTTGCTCTTGGCAACATTTCAAATCACGCGCGGCGTCTTTAATGCTTAGCATTAAAATTCGTCGTGTAGTGTTCTATAATACAACTTACATCGCAGCAGTGCGACTTCTCCCTAGTTTTTTTTTATTCAATTGTGAACTTGATAGTTACCTTTGTGTACTTATATATATATTTTGCTTTTAGGAAGTTAAAGACACCCTGGATAAGAAAGCAGTGTTCGCCCTGATGACTGAATGCTATGAAAACCATCAAGTCGATAAACAGAAATTAGAAGAACTGAGATACATTTCTATGGAAGGGGCTATGCCTCCCTCGAAGCAAAAAAGCTTCGCCAACGCAAAGAACAAACTTATGAAAGGATTCAGGGTATTTTCAAACAGTGCCCACTTTTAGACGTAGTTTGCTGCATCTGCAGTAGGAAACAGTGTGGCAAAAGGCGAGATTGCTCATCATGCGCAGTTTCGAAATTTGCCACAATGTTTTCTACACTTTTCATTTTTTTTCCATTGCGTAATCCATTATGTTAACACTTCTGTATTACGCAGATTATAGTTTGTGTTTAAAATAGTTAAAATAAGCAGTGCTATAAGAAAAGCAACCTTAACGCTTTCCCTCATACGACAATTCTGCAGCAGACGACTTTGAACAGATTTTAGTATAACATCGGAACTCTCTATAATTGAATGGATAACATATGACAAAAAGTGGAAAACATTATGTCTAAAAGGAGAAATTGCACGTTTTGTGCAATTTCTTCTTTTGTCACTATGTTTTCAAAAGGCCGTCTGCTGCAGAGGTTAACTCAATTATTACAGATGTGGAAAACTCCTCTATGACTAATTCATGAATAGTGCATATCGCTATCAGTATGCGCGAGCTGATAAGGTTGATCTGGATCTACAATTATCGCTTGTCGTCATGATTCAATGTATGCCGTTACATTCGATTAGACCACAGCATTATGATATTTATTGTATAAACTAAATAGTACTGGTTTGTTTACCCAGGAATCATGAATAATTAAAAAAATAATAATTGCGCGCTAAATGATCTTAGCTGTCGATGCGCCATAAAACAATATACATTGTCATTGTATAAACTAAACCAGCTGTGAATTTTATTTTCCTACCATTTTTATTTTCTCTCCCAAATAGTTGTCCCATCCATGTTAAGCGCGTCTGCGGGGCTATTGTGTTATCCTTGGCATCGTCGTCGTCGTCGTCTGCGTCGTTTTTGTCTCAAACTTTAATCTTTCCTCATAACTCATAAACCGTTCAACCTTTTCAAATGAACCTTGGTACACATGTTTATAGAAACAAAACACATGGTTATAGAAACAAAACACATGGTTATAGAAACAAAACACATGTCTATGCTACGACATATTTATCTAACTTTAATAATTATTCAAATATGACCCTTTTTTAGTCGAGTGTTGGCGTTCGCACCGCGGCGAGCTTGTTTCTTCATGCATGGTCAAACTCATAACAAAATACAGCCATTAACAAGCTATGCGTGTTGTTTTATTATTTCAGAAGAAAGACATAAATCAGTATGCGGACGAGTACATGGATGTCGGATTTAGATTGTACCTTATACTTTCTAGGATGGTCGATGTCGATCCGAAACTACTGGACCATAGTAAGTCTTTTTAATATGAGCCATCCCACGAGATAACCAACATTATGACATCTGCCTAACGTATCGACCAGATCGGGCTGCGCTGTCCGCGCAGACTGATCCGTGTCGACACATTCCGTCTCAGAGGAATAGAGGTATAAAGAAATGATTCATGAGACAGAAAATCCACAAGAAGCGAAAAGTGTCTGGCCTGCACGGCATGTTTAGACTGATCCGGGTCGATATTTTACGCAGAGACCACAATGTTGGTTTTCTCTCGAGACGTCTCAAATGTGTCAACAGTATTCAGTTATGTCGCGGTATCTCCTGAGTAGAGAACCAGTAGTGTGTGTAAGGGTACACGGACTGCAGTGTAGTAGTCGAAATGTTATCCCAGTAACATCAATAGCCTAGTGGTTTAAGGTATTTGGTGTGACTCGACCGGATATCGAACCCTGGTCTCCCGATCTCGAGGCGGACCCTGACACCAGTTATATGTTGGTTTTCCCCTGTCGTTAGAAGCCTTCTGAAGGTAACCATGATGTGCATGTTGCCAATTTATATAAAACTGTGTCGATTTCAACTGACTGCAGATGCAATCTAGTCGATTTTCGGATATGGCTCATTCTATGTGGTTATGTATACCTTATACAGTTAATGGAAATGCCATCACTGAACTCAAATGACAAAATGAAACAACCTGGGAGTTGTTGTTGCATTTTTTGTTCATCTTAAAGGTCTTACGAAGACTTATTTATTTTAAGACTTTTTAAGTAAAGTGAGATTCATGTATTGTGAAAATATATTGACCGGAGGGATGGAATACATCACTCGGCCAAATTCACCAAACAAATCGGTCGGCTATATGTTCGCGCAAGTTTGTGGGGTGTGTTTACATACTGGGTAATACGAACATTTATTACATTTCTATCCATCAACGATAAGGATATCTCGGTGAAAGAAAATTCATAATCGTCGATTTATTGTTATTACACCGGTGTAATAACAATACTTAC
>JAUELF010000002.1:762650-772928 GCA_031471495.1 Clinocardium nuttallii
AATGTTCGCCTCAACCGGGTATCGAACCCGTGACCTCCAGATCACGAGTTAGATACGCTACCAACTGAGCTACCCGGTCGGGCTCTAATGTTTTGAGCAAAGACCGAAGATATATGCACGAATGACGACCGAGTATATTCGTCATATTGAAACCTGTGTGCCTGTCATCTCATCACGTTTTGTTCGGGAAACAAACAATTTGATGACAATACATAATCTGTTATAATTTTTTGTTTGGGTTTTACGCCGCTTTCAACATTAAAGTCATTTTGATCCTACACCTTATATCTACATCAAGATAAAAATATACATGGTATGCAACCAATACCTTCCCACCTGCTTGAGCTCAAGATATGAATTGACTCCAATCGACCAAATACATAAAGCCGGCTCTTACGACTCGATCAAGGGTCAGACTGTGGCTGCCATTCTTATTGAGTGTCCCCCAGCCATATATAACAGTGATAGATCTGTTTTTCACTGAGGTCAGGATCCGATTCATGTTGTCGAGTAATAGTTACTAGAAGTTTAAGTTTAACGACATATGTTAGCATTACGAGTAATAGTTACTAGAAGTTTAAGTTTAACGACATATGTTACATTACGAGTGACTCGCTGGTGTTAGTTTAAGTTTAACGACATATGTTAGCATTACGAGTAATAGTTACTAGAAGTAAGTTTAACGACATATGTTACATTACGAGTGACTCCCTGGTGTTAAGATACATTAATTTCAGCCGTCTCGCGAGAAAACCAAGATTGTGGACTATACGTAAAGTGTCGACACTGATCCGCCTAAGCATGCCGCGCAAGCTTACCTGGACCTGGGAATACGGCTTAATAGACTTCCCTGCCTGGACAGACAAGTTTCGCCTCCTGTGGATTTTCTGTTTCAGGAATCATTACTTTATCCCACTAAGACGGAATGTGTCGGCCACTAAGACTGAATGTGTCGGCCACTAAGACGGAATGTGTCGGCCCGTATCAGTCTGCACGGACAGCGCAGGCTGATCGGGTCGATACATTACGCAGATGCCATAATGTTGGTTTTCTCGCGGGACGACCCATATTATAACGTGGGATGAAAACAGAAAAGATGGACGGATCTAGTAATATGAGCACGCAGACATGCGTCAAAGACACAATATCAACGAATGACATGTAACGAATATCATTCACAAACTCAGAGCACATTCGGCAAATTGTAAAAAACACACCGACCTTTGGTCTTGTGATTAAAAACAAACAGTAGAAGTAGAAATCACCACATTGCGTTGAATTGTTAGTTAAATATTACTAACAACGTTATGAACTTAAAATTCAGAAGGTCGCTATCTCAACCATAGGCAATACGCACAGGCACCAGAGTAACCAAACTGATGTTGTAACAGTAAAAATGTGATAACAAAGATAGCATCTGAGCCGTCCCGTGAGAAAACCAGCATTGTGGTCTCCGCGTATTGTAACGATGGACAGGTCCTTATAGAGGTTTGTCTGGAATACTGGTGAAAGAAAATCAGGAATAATCAAGAATCATCACTGTTTTATTAATGCCAATCTCGGACGGGCTTATATAATATATATATTTTGAACCGCTTCGTGCCAAGAGCAATAATGAGACAGTTGTGTACAATAAATACCCAAGTAAGCATGTCAAAACGAAATACCCAAGTAAGGATGTCAAAACGAAATACCCAAGTAAGCATGTCAAAACGAAATACCCAAGTAAGCATGTCAAAACGTTTAGTCTTGTAAGATACATTATAGTCCACCAACATGTAACATGGTCGTTCACACAACTATTGACTGTAAACAACTACAAACAACAGAATCATTTTTTCATTTTACAAATGTCGTATGCTACCGCTTTTGTTGCTTCTGCATGTGGAACAAAGTTATAATGGGGGAAAAGGTAAATAAAAAACCTTATCCACAACTCGAAGGTCCATTCATTGTTACGAATAATTGAAATAATTAGGGTGTTTCATCTCTTTGTATCATATAGTTTAATTTGTCTGCCAAAGCGAGAGAGCTGTTAATTACCAATTTTCAAATGACATGGCCCGAGCGGGAATCAAATCCTGGTCCCTCGCTCCAAAAGCGGACGCTGTACCCACTACACCCCAGCAACGGTATTGGAATTGACGATTTAAAAAAAAATTGTTTGCTATATGTCAAATGTTGCATGTAAAGCAAAGACCCACTACACCACAGCAACGGTATTGGAATTGACGATTTAAAAAAAAAATTGTTTGCTATATGTCAAATGTTGCATGTAAAGCAAAGACTCGTCGAACGTATTGGCAATTTAACAATTGAAACATCAACAACGTCTATGTTCCTCCAACTATGGCCGAATCGGTACAGAAACAATCATCCCTTTAACCCGCGTACAACAATTCTGCAGCAGACGACTTTGAAAAAATACCTGAAAATAAATTGGAAACTCACGTTCAATGAAAGTACCATAATTTATTGAATAGGGTAGTAAACATGGTGACAAAAGGAGACATTGCTCGTTTTGAGCAATTTGTTCTTTTGTCGCCATATGTTCAAATAGCCCTTTGCCGCAGATGCGACAGAAAGCGTCATTATGAGGGAAAGGGTTAACTGCAACAACCGATTTGTGAAGCCAGTATGGTACATCAACTGTGTCTAAGCAGACTCTACATTGCTCAACACAAGCTTCTAACACGCTTATGTAAGTACTATGTGAACAGTGGTAATCTTGTTAAAGCTGGGATGATACACAGGCCACGCTGATCGGGATCTACACTGTTCACAAACAAAACAGCGTGTACATTTTCCCATGGACGGTCTCCTGTCTGAATTGAAAAGATTTGGAATGAGTATATATCCCATTCTGTTCTGATCATTTTACAATGTTATGTATAGTTTAAACGACACAGCGCACCCAGTTTGTCAGTTTTAAGCATGAATGAATATTCTCAATTATGATTAATTATTTCATTATTCACAGGTCGAAAGCGAACATAACAACTGTACAAAAAAAAAATCCAAATAGATCCGAACACAATATGTTTTATTCTCATGCCAAAAATATTTTCTAGTCGCGTGCTATGTCATGCGCTGTGCGCGTGTTTAATAAACACGAATAAAGGACGAAAGAAATATTTTGCATAACGATTAAATTCAACCCTCAAATCTAATCGTCCCTTGACCATTCATCAGAAATGACAATATGACAATTTATTGGAGGAGCTTTTTTTTGTCCAGGACTTGGAGAATTGAATGCAGGTGTTAGCGGGAATACAGTGAGCCAATTCCGTCGCCCTGGTTCGTTCATTATCGATGTAATTGTTTGTCACAAATTCAATTTGATATCCTCGCGTGCCTCTTCGATCATCAGCTTCGATAAAATTCCAAATCGTTCTCGAGTAGGTCGAGTCTGTGGTTTTACCATCCTCCCTAGAGAAAAGTCCGTATTTCTTTTGTGATCCCTGGTGGCTCTCGTAGAAAACATTCGTCACATTAACGTATATAAATCGTGTATCCCTTCATTTCTAAATGTAGTCGATGTTTACTTTCAAATAAATAAGGCGAAATGGTTCGTTTGGAATTTCTGTTGAATAAACGTTTATTTGTCCAACATCCGATATGACTGCCCTTAACTAAGCGTTTCCAGATGGACCATGGTTTAAAAAACACATATCTTTCACGGAGTTCTTTTTGAATTATTCTAACTATCTTGGGAGAAGTTAAACGAGTTAATATCGTCGAGTTAGTTAAGCAAACGACCGCACGATAAGACGGTTCCTGTCAATAACGGAAGAAAACGTACTATTTCTTGAAGCGTAGAAATATCATTATTAACAGACGAGAAGATATCCTTCCGCCGTAAACTGTGACTGGTGCACGGGCCATCTGATATGAAATCCAATTTTCTAACTGTCAAAACTCTCGTTTTCGTGTAGTCGTCGACGTGAACAGAGAAATGATTCCCTCCAAGTGAAAACGTATCTTATGGTTTGTTTGGAACCGTCACTTAAATATGTCTGCGCTTTGATACATTCACACCATTTTCTTTAATGACTATACTGATTTAAAATAAGCATATATGTTGCTCCTTGAGGAAACTGATTACGCGTTAGCTTAACCCTTCCAAACGTACAGACGCATTTTGACGCATCTGCAGCAGAGGACTTTTGAAAGCAGTGTAAGAAAAGGAGAAATTATACATTGTGAGTATTTTCTATTTTTGTCACATTGCTTTCAACTCTTTTGAATAGTTATGCTCCCACTTATAGAGTATTTTCAATATGTTAGTCTGCATATTTTCAAAGTCGTCAACTGCAAGTGTGTTGTATATGGGACAAGGATTAACTGAAATGCTTTTTGTAATAACGAAATGAAAATGAAGCCATTTCATTCACGACGGGGCTTAAATTGAACATGTTGATAACAAGGATTTCTTCCTTCCGTAGACGATTGTTCGTAATATAAACCGGCAAGCGTCCAAGTGATTTCTGCTTTACAGCCTCCGGATGACAACGATCGATTCCGCCTGGGCAAATAGGAGATGCACATGTAATAACATTTCCTGGAATTATCTTGACCCCCTTCCTTTTCTCCAATTTAAAGGTATATACTAGTCTATGATTTCTGTGTTGGGCAAAAAGAGGATTAATATTGGCAACATACGAGCCGTCTAGCGAGAAAACCAACATTATGACATCTGCGTAATGTGTTGACCAGATCAGCCTGCGCTGTCCGCGCAGACTGATCCGGGCCGACACATTCCGTCTCCGAGGGATAGAGGTATAGAGAAATGATTCCTGAAACCGAAAATCTACAATATGCGAAACGTGTCTGTCCGAGTTAGGCTGCACGGCATGTGTAGACTGATCCGGGTCGACACTTTACACAGAGACAACAGTGTTGGTTTTCTCGCGAGACGGCTCATAAAGATATGTTTGTTTTATTGTACGAAAGTTCCGCTCGATGTTTTTCCACAAATAACTGTTGCTGAAACACGCTCGAATTTAATTTCAAGGCTCACATCTTATTTCTTGGGTCTCCAACCTTCAACAAAATCAACAATTTTCTTTATTTCAAGAGCGTTTAGCTCCGGAAATCCTTCCTTCAATAGTTTCTTATCAAGAGTACACAATAAGCTACCGTCAATCTGTTCATGCGCTAGCCGTATTATAACACGGTCCTTCATACCGATATAACGTAATGATTTTGAAACTTCCAGTACTGACAGATTCGAAATGTCTCGAGGCGGCAGCCAGTTATCGTCTTGCCATTTTGAATATTCAGAGAAACTGTATTCACTTTCACCTTGAAATCCGTATTCGCCGCATGATATAGCAGAGTCGTCTCCCCTGTTTATGTCACTGAGAGCGGCTGTTGAAGACGATCGATGATACCGTCTAAAGGCCGGTTCACTCTCCACGTAATGTTGTTGGTTGGCTAGTTTACCGTACGGGTTCTGTTGTCCGTACACATAGGAGTGTATGCGCTCGTTGTCGACTATCCGTCCGTACGTCGGTTCCTGGTTACCATCGATGCCGTTTTGAAACGGTTGTCTGAGATCACGCAGCGAATCGCTAAAGTTAAACACGTCCATTGCTGTTCGCATTTTACGAACATTGTGACTACGAATTGTAGCATTGCTTTCTAAGATAAGGTTTTTTTGAGATCGGGACCTTATTTTAGAAAAACCCGACGCGGATCTTGACTCGATAGCCGAATCGTCCATAAATCGTCCGTTTTCATCGGCTGAAGAATGTCTTTGAAACTGATAAGCATCCCGTTTTGTGATATATTTAGGGTGGTTGTAAGTTGCATTCTTTTTTCGCCGTTCATACTGATTAGACCCATAGCCAGACTCTTCATTGTCAGTAAATTCAAACATTTGATCGATAGACTCACCGGGGTCATCGTCGAACGCCGGAGGGAGTTGGATGTACTCGCTCTTGGTCTTTCTTGCACGTGTGTATTTTATGGAATCTCTTGGAGCGGCCGGTGGTTTACTTTTTATCACATCGAACTCACTCCCATCGTATTCATTGAGTTCTCGAAACTTTGCCGGAGTCATATAGTCATCGTCTACCATATCGGCAGTATGATCATAATTATTATTACCAGTTGCATAAGTTGGTTTACCGGCGGGAGGGCGGGGAGCTAATGGAAGTTCCTCGTAAACACCCTCCTTGTATGGAGAATTTGCAAACCGCGAACGTCTGGTTTTATTCGGAATTGGAGGTAAGTCTCTGTCCATCATTGGGTGTTGTTTCGTAGAAACGGAGTAGCCATTCTCCAAGTCAATATCACGTTTAGATTTCATAGTTGGATTGTTTATATTACGGACGGCCGTATCAACATTATCAGAATTGTCGCTTGTTTCATTATTAACATCCCCACCACCAGAGTTACAGATATCCTCAAAATTAATTTCACTCTTACTTAATCTGGAAGAAAAAACACCCTGTTCTTGTAATGCCTTTAGACTAGCCCTTTCCTTTTTACCCTTAGATCGTACACTTAATTTTTCCAGTATCGCGCTTCCTTTTGATTTCTTATTATCTTTGACACGTATTGGTAGGTCAACCTGACTATGCTTAACACCGAACTGATCAGTCACATCGTTCTCAAAATTAGCCGTCTCTATGAGCTCTGTTTTAAGTTGTTTTTGTTGCTTTTTTCGTTTTTCCCTTACGACCGGGAATTCGTCACTGAGCGGAATTTCAAATTTCTCGTCTTCGTCTTCTACATACGGGTGCTTAGCAACCAACACGGTCTCTTTGTCTTTTAAACGATCAAATACGACCACACCGGACGGGAGTTTCCCAGTGTTCAGACTGTCTGTATGTACTAACTGAGCTTTTATGGGTAGCTCAAAGGCACTGAGGAGATCGTGTATGCTATACACGGCATCGTAGTTCGCGGTCACATGATCTCCGACTGGACTAAACACACCGCTCGTTATTAAAGGCACCATGATTTCACGTTCTTCAGAATCAAAGCACTGTAGGTATTTTATCTCTTGTTCACGTTTTCCACCTTTGTTAGAACTGAATATCCTTTTAAAAAACGTTTTCTTTTTAGTTTTTTTCTGGTCCATGTGAATAATACCCGTGGTTAATATCCCCCCTGGTCGGACCTCCCAGGGCATCCAGCAGCTGTTACCATTTTCCATACTGAGCTGGTATCCAACAACCGAGGTTCGAACAAGGAACTGTTTGGGCCGGATACCGACAATTGCGTTAATTGTGTCGAAATATTCCACTGGTTGTCCGTTCTCTGGCATCACCTCGAACCAACCTGGAAAACAATTGTTTAAGAATTAGTTTAACTGTAAGATCAATTTCGAAGAATGATATGAGCCGTCCCGCGAGGAAACCAACAGTGTGGTCTCTGGGTACTGTTTTCCTGAAACAGAAAATCCACAAAAAGGCGAAAAGTATCTATCCGGGTCAGCCTGCTCGGCATGCCTAGGCTGATCCGGGTGGATACTTTATACAGAATCCACAATGTTGGTTTTCTCGCGGGACGGCTCAAATATTTCATATGAGAAAAATGAAAAACTAACCCTGATAGGCTGTCCAATCTGAAGTTATATGTTAAGAGTCGTCTGCTTTAAAAACAATAAGACAAATAGACTTAGCCTTTACCACACTTAAACGATACCTGAAGCCTTGGTAGCAGACATTGTTTGTGGTTAAAGGAGATATTGCTCATAATAATTCCATCCTTATTTAGTAACGAAGCTTTCATTTATAGAGATTTATGATATTTTTACCCACATTTTATCTCGAAATGAGCCATTTCTACGTTTGCCACAGTGTTTAGAGATGTATATAGAAATTTGGTATTATAACTTTAAAAGACAATACTCCCTAGAAAGGGTTAATCATTCTAGATGATTGATTTTATTCGAAAATTAATCACGATACAAATTGTAACATTACAGGCAATAAACTGTTTTATAAGTGTTATATCCATTCATCCGTTTCACCCAACCCTTTCCCACATACAGCAATTCGCAGCAGACGACTTTGAAAAACTTCTAGGCAAAAATAGAACAAATTTTAATAAATGTAAGAATATTTTTAATATAGTGGACAACATTGTGGCAAAATAGGGAAATGTTCATAATGAAGAATTTCTCTAATTGTGACAATATTTACCAACGTCGTCTGCCTAAGATGCGTCTGCATGCATGTGGGAAATTGATTATTATATGACATCCCTGTCTACCTTATATAAAACGATCATGTTCGTCTGCATTGAAATCATCATGAGGAAATCGTAATATCTGGTAAACTGATACTTTCATTTTGATACATAATTGAAACCGTATCAGGAAAAGGAGAAAAAAATCTTAACGACCTTGTCTGCTGTGAGGGTTTTAAATGACATCTACATAAGAATAAGGGTTACATTTAATAAGCGAATCCTGTTTACTAATACGTTTCAAAATTGTATTAACGATTTAAGGGGTTTTATTGTAAATATGTTAATAAATTTAATAATTGCCAGTAAATAACAAATTATGACTGCAGAGGTTTGTGGGAAATTTTGTTGACGCCATTTGAATACAAACAAACAAAAAGAGAACATTACAAACGAGTTGTAAGGGAAATTATGTTAATAGTACACGTTGGCTATATTCCAATATATCATCTAAGGAAAGATTGCGCAACCATGTACTCTGATCACTACCATCTTTCTTTGTATAACATCCGAATATCTGTTTACGTTTATCTTAGCTAAATCCCTTCCCTCATTCAACATATCTGCAGCGGACGAGTTTGAAAACATCGATACAAAGTTGTAAAATATCTCGGTATGTGAAAGAAGCATTATTAAATATATTTGAAAACATTGTGACAAGAGGAGGATTTGCTCATCATGAGCAATTCCTCCTATTTTCACAATGTTTTTGATAAGCCGTCTGCTACAAAGGCGTCGAAATGTTCCTTTTTGTTGGAAATGGTTGATAAATAAGGGTACGTGGGTAGACGTATTGAAGTCAACCGAGTAAAGAAATGTCAATATTAATATTTTGAAGCTTGCGCTATCCCAAGTGTTATGTGTACTGCTGACTGTATTTTGTATAGCATAATCTATTAATATTTCAATTAATTTACTTACGTATACGTATATCGTATAGCAAATGATTATAAGCGAAGCATGTCATTTCCATATATTTTATTATAGATCGATCAACTATCTTTATTATGTTGTTTTCGATATTCTATATAGGTCGCCTTATACATTTTATCATTAACATTTCACATGATATGATATTTTCTCAGTTATCTGATTTGAAAATAGTTTAGGACATTAATTTAAACTCGTCTAAAATCTTTGATTATCACATTGGTTTTGAAACATTGCGAAGAAAGTCGAAATTTCCAAAGGTGAACATTTCATCCATGTCCATCAACTATGTTTATAGAAGCCGTATGCTGTAGAGGGGTCACAAATCATCTGTGCCATTCAAAGAGATCGCCGGATTTGAGTGAAGAGTACGTTTCTGCCCAACTAAGTCCACATAAGTACCTGCTTTTCAATAGATCTATACAAACGCCTTCGTGGCTACTAAGATACATAGGATGGTCGTTGTATTTGGATGTTTTAAATATATCGTGATTCATTTAACTCTTTCCCACACACAACACATTTGCTGGATACGACTTTGAAATCATTTTGGCAAAAATAAGGCAGGTCACTCCAAATAAAATTGTAAATATACGTAAAGAGTTTAAAACACTGTGACAAACGGAGACACTTGTTATTTATTTTGCCAGAATATTTTCAAAATTCGTCTGCTGCAGGTGCGTTAGGAAATGTCTATTTGTGTTAATCCTCTTCCTTATAAAGAAGATATTAAAAAAATAGTCCGACAAAAAAGTTAATTACTTATTATGACCATGGGCAAGTTTTCCTTTTAAAACAATGTTTTCGCATCTTCTGACCACTTTTATTTATAGAACAAATCCTTAGGTTCGCCTTGATTGTATGCAATTGGGGGAAGGGTTAACTACGTCATTCGTGCAATCCAAACGTATCCCTATCCCTTCCCAGTTAAGTTTATGTGGTTGTCTTTTATGATTGATTGATTGAGTATTTGGTGTTTTCCGCCTCTTTCAACAATTTTTCAATTATATAATAATAAATAATAATAATAATAATAATAATATCTTTATTTAATGAAGGTAACATATTTAGATGTATTTTGATGAAAAAGAAAATAATCTTATCTAGCATATGGCCTTCAACTATATATACATTTATACTCATTCA
>JAUELF010000002.1:821625-838026 GCA_031471495.1 Clinocardium nuttallii
ATCATTCGCAACAAATAGTTCCCCTACGTTTACCTTTCGTTATATTTCAAATTATGTAACACATTTTTAAACAATTTCGGTCAAAATTCGCAAGAATTGACAAATTTACTCAATTCGCAAGGCTGCGTTTAATGGATTCGTCTATGTGTAAGGAGGCCTTAAATAACACACAATTTCCTTGGAATTCGTTTTATGTATTACAGTAGATCGTATCGATCAAGGGGGTCTCGAAGAAGGTTGAAGTGAATGACATAGTCAAGCCATGTTGAATGGTATGGCTATAATGAGTTGATGTTTGCCTAATGCAGTGGATCGATACTGGCCCTCTTGTGCCTCTTGTTATTAGTGTTATAGGTAGTTGTTTTCCTAGTTTGCCAACAACTTTGAAGGCGGTTTATTGTATGGACAAATGAAATGAACTGATTGCATTGTAGTATTTTACAACTCGGTAGTAAGTCGATTTAAGCTGGAAATGTTGCCCAATAACATGGCTCGTTGAAATTATCATAGTGACGCAGCTGTGTGGTTACACACACTCCAATTATGCAAAAGGTCTAATGCACTGTGATCCGACATATCATCAAATGGTTATATTTCAAGTAGATTGATATATTTAAAATAAGTGTAGTTCAATGTATGGTATATCACGCTAAAAACCCTCTTTTCGTATAGAAGAGATATTGTCAATAGTGTAAGAATAGAAGATAATCTACTACACGCTTCCCTATGTGACAAACGAATGGGTATTCCACGATTGCTAAAGCGTTATGCAGACCACCGTTTTCTAATAACAAACTTCTAGTATTACAGATTCATATGGGTTAAACTTTACTTGATATTAATAACTTTAATTTAAAACCCTCCGAAGCTATATTCTATATATCTTGGCTCGTTTACACATTCACATCGCAGATAAGCCTTTATGTCAGTGTAAAAATCAGTCCATAGGCAACAAAAGATAAAATTATAACAGTTAAATTGAAATAGAACAGCAATAGGTCAATTGCATTTGCAGCTTCAATCCAAGTATATGGTCGCTTTTCGGTTCTTCCATGAAAGTTTGATCGGTTTTCTGTTCTTCCATGAAAGTTTGATCGGTTTTCTGTTCTTTCATGAAAGTTTGATCGGTTTCCTGTTCTTCCATGACAGATTGATCGATAATCAGTGTTTGCATTAAAGTTTGATCGAGTGTCGCTGTTTCCATGTAAGTTTGATCGAGTGTCGGTGTTTCCATATAAGTTAAATCGAGTGTCGGTGTTTCCATGTAAGTTTGATCGAGTGTCGCTGTTTCCACGAACGTTTGATCGAGTGTCGCTGTTACCATGTAAGTTTGATCGAGTGTCGGTGTTTTCATGTAAGTTTGATCGAGTGTCGGTGTTTCCATATAAGTTTGATCGAGTGTCGGTGTTTTCATGTAAGTTTGATCGAGTGTTGCTGTTTCCATGAACGTTTGATCGAGTGTCGCTTTCGTTTGATACTTGTTTTTTAATCTTTTGAAATGATTTCCTTTTTTTACGGAATCTTTTTGAAAGCCTCAGTAATAGTACAAGAATTTCTCGATCGGTACCTAGACGTGCTATTCGACAAAGTATCACGCTTGATATGGTAACGATTCCGGTTAAAAATAAAATAACAGTAATAATCATAGAAAATATAGATATTTGCGACGAGTTCTTAGGCAACTCGTCCGCAATGAGTGCTTGCCAAAAGATTAAGGACAGTTGAAGCGTTACAGCATAGGGAATTCTTTCTCCAAAATTAAGAGGAACGACAGGAATAAATACAACACTTGTTGCGATAATTAGCAATGGCACTGATTGGTGAATCACGTTAAATACCGGTTTTCTTTGCAAGACTAATTCAAATATAATTGTTTCCGCTCTCACATCTTCTACAATGACTTCTACACGGCTTTTGACTGAACTATTTGATATTTGCCATTCACCATGCTTGGTAAGAAAGTTTTGTCCAATACGATCGAACTCTGGTATCAATATCACCTGACCAGTTGGATATTTCATAGACAGGAATTCAAATTTGCAGTCATGTTTATCATTTGGATAGTTCCTCATGTTTAGATCACAAAACGTGTTATATTTCCTTATCTCAGCCCTTATTACTGTACCATCTTTAAGCAACATAATGCTATCAAGCTGCACCATTTCGGTCATAGCATTCAGCTGGGAAACTACAGGATGCCAAAGATCGTCGCCGTCCAAGCCAATACTATATATGTCATCAAATTCAGAGCCGTACCATGCCATCTGTTCGTCTCTCCAGGAAACAATCATATAGCCCATAGTGTCCAGCTGTCCGTTATTTATGTTGAACTGGATTATATTTTGTAAATACAAGCGTATTTTCACCTGAAACACATTAGTTTGATTGATTGTTTTGCGTTTTACGCCGTTTTAACAATAAAAAGAAATTCAGTTATATCGCTACGTTTTCTTGGTAAGTTACCAGTACTACTGGACCTTTTATCCTGACACCAGACAGTCAGTCACAATGCTTACCCTGCAACACTGAGCGCCCATGAGGGCAGCCATTACTGCCATTCGTAAAGTATTTGGTATGACCCGGCCATGGCTCAAACCAACGACATTCTGCTCCCGAAGCAGACGCTCTACCACTACATCACTGAGGCGGTGAAACAAATGCGACATATAGCTAATATTCGCTTTTTCTTGCATTGTCTTAACATGAAAATAAACAGTGGTGGCCAGTCGGGCGTGACTACTTTATAACGCAATGGTAAACCAGCATGCGTGTTCACCTATACTACAATTCAACAATTAATGCAAAATGTCTGCTTTATATTGAAGGGTGTGCTTTTGAATGAATGAATGTATATTGTTTTATGGCGCATCGACAGCTAAGGTCATTTAGCGCGCAATTAAATTATTTATTCATGATCCCTGGGTAAACAAACCAGTACTAGGCTAGAAAATGTGCCTTGCCCAAGGGCACTCCACCATGACCGAATTGCCGCGACTGGGGATCGAACCAGGGACACCCGGTTTCGAAATCCTCGACGCTAACCACTCGACCACAGCGGATTCCATCCTAATGACCCTGAATAAGTGTGTAAAGTTTCAAAGCAACAGGTTACACAGTGTCTGAGTAAATGCGTTGCACGCAAAGGTTTGACCAAGCTGGCAACGTGTACGCCAACACCAAGCGGGGGTGATAACATAAGCTCCCCTATTTCTTCGAATAGGCGAGCTAATAAAAATGTAATCATTGGAAAAATTTAAAAACATTATAAATGACAAATTTTCCTTTGGCAGGAAAAGCCAGAAATGTTTTCAAAAATGGTCTTTTGCAAATGTGCTTACATGTTTATGTGGGAAAGAGAGCAGCAGATAATTTCCTGAGCATACCAAACATTTTAAAAACGGTATTAATACCGTTAACCCTTTCCCTCCTACAACAATTCTGCAGCAGATGACTTTGAACATATTTTGTCAAAAAATGGAAAATCTCTATAATTGAATGAATAATCTATGACTAGAAGTGGGAAAACATTGTGGCAAATTGAAAAAATGCTTTGAGCAATTTCTTTTTTTGTCACTATGTTTTCAAAAAGCTGTCTGCTGCAGAGGCGTCAGAAAGCGTCTATATGAGATAAAGGGTAAAGTGCTTCGCGCTCAGGGTTGTGAGACTAGTTAGCATTATGTACTTGACCAGGAAATGCAACTCTATAATTAAAGAGTTGTTAAAAGTGGAGTAGACAACCATACAAATCAAAACAAAATGACAACAGTTTTCAAGCTAGAGTGGGTACCCAGAGTAAACTGATACATATTATACATGTAAATATTCACATACTGTTTGTCTTGGTCTACAACTGTCTTATTCACATCTTCTAGCAGAACACAAGAGACATCTTTCCATAAATCTGCTGTTTTCTGGAAATAAATTGTCACACAATTAATAAACATGTATGTGTATAACGATTCACATGAAGGATATTTGTAAACATGTCTGCTTTGAAAATATCCAAGATGAAAATAATCATACATGAATGTACTATTTTGATCCACAGCGAGATAGCAGAATTGTCAAAGGTAAGAGGTCAAATGATGGGTGGGATAGACACTTTCTGACGCCTCTGCAGCAGACCAAAAGAAGAAATTGTTCAAAACAAGCAATTTCTCCTTCTGTCACCATGTTTTCAACTCTATTCAATTATTGTACTTTGATTGAAAGGAAGATTTTCCATATCTATTTCTAGATATTTCAAAGTCGTCTGCTGCAGAATGGTGGATGTAGGTAAGGGTTAACACTCAGGTAGCTTTTGGGGAAAACTATGAGTAGACCGACCGCCTCAATGATGTAAAGGTAGATTGTCCTCCCAAGGTGAAGGAGGTCGCAAGTTTGATCCCTGGCCGGGTCATACCAAAGAATTTATGAATCGTAGTAATTAGTTTAAACTTATTTATTTTACATCAATTGCGAAACAAGCCTTTGGCTTAGATTAATCACTCTCGATGTCTGCTTCCTGGTGACTTAACCAGTACACACGCGGATTGTGTGGAAAAATCCCAATGTCAAGACCTGCTCATCACGGGACTTGAACCAGGGACCTTTGATACGAGAGGCTGATGCTCTACCTCTGCACCACTGTAATTGCTGCCCCCCCATTGGCACTCAAGGTTGCAGGGTTAATATTACTACTGACTGGCTTGTGTCAGGATAGATGGACCAGTAGTACCAGTAACATACCCAACAAAAGCTGTGATGCAAATGAAAAATTGTTGAAAGCAGCAAACAACACCAAACAATCTGACAATCAACCAGAAGTAGAGGTGTGAACTTAAGAGTTAACAGAACAAATCTGCAGCAATTTTGATAATGAAAACGTTATAGAATTTAGTTGTTACCCTTTATCCCGTTTCCACCTGTAGACGCAATTTTCTAAGTTTATTTCAACTTTATTAAACAATTAAGCTATCTTTCAGGTTTTTGTCACTATGCTTTCAAAGTCGTCTGCTGCAGAATTGTTATGTATGTTGGAAAGGGTTAAATTGAGATAATAAAAAAAAAATAGTTGTTTTTAATTTACCTGTATACTGTCTTGAATAACAAATGCACATTTATCATGTCTGCTTTCATCTAATTCAGCATTTGTTTTTATCCTATCTAATAGGCATGCCAACTCGTCAGAGTAGTCTGCAAACAAAAAACAAAAAATGAAAATATGAAAGGCTGAATATATTCCAAGTATGAGTATTCTGTCGCTGAAAAGAGTTGAAATTATTGTTATATAATAAGACATATACAAGGAAATTCCCCTTTATATGTCACACGTGGCTGCTTGGAATTGTAAAAAATTAGAAAAAAACACTATTAATGAGATAATCAAGTTGAAAACATTGTGGGAAAAGGAGAAGTTTCTCATTATGGGCAATTTCTACTTTTACAACAATGTTTACAAAAAATCGTCCGCTACAAAGGCTTCAGATAGCGTCTATCTGATGGAAATGGTTCATTATTGTTGTTAATTGATCCAGGCCTACACGTTGAGGTACGACATGTCTTTAGTCCAAATGAATCAAATTTCTGACAAGCAAGAATGCCCTATTCAGGAAAAAATCACGATCCTGTCTAATGACATTAGAAGATAAAGTAAACTAAATAACATGAATAGAGAAGAAACCTCGTAAACCCAAAAGTATCGACAAAGACACAGTATGTGTCATTGTTTTGTTTTCATCTGTTTTGAGTTCACCGCCTCCAAGTAAAATCTCAGGGAAGAACGACAACTCTGCGAAGTCAAGCATATTTTTTACTCTTCAAATTGGAGATTTTGTAAGAAATTAGACGAGGAAATGCTAAATTTAACGCTTTATTTTGGGCCGAGCCCATTTTGGGGGATATTATACGGTAGGTATTTTCCAGAAATGAATAGATAAATATGTCATATTGTTAATTTAAGACAGTGAATCCGATCTTCAGTCCTTGCTTATTATCATATCACCCACTAATGTATGCAGACAGTCTTTGTGTGAAGGCCAAACAGTCATGCATGGATGAACCCTCTGACACTGACCGGTCGCAGTGTCGCTGGAGCGATGTTCGCTTTGTTGCCGCCATGATTGCTGCGCCGCTGGGTTCGTCCGTCGGGCGGTTCGGTTTCTTTATGCGAAAATGGCCTCAAAATGCCGTGATTTGGTGATAATATTGGCAGGAATACTTTCTTTGACTTTATAAAAGTGAGTTTACCTTAAAATCGAGTTTCATTTTCAACTATTTAGTCGGTAATCGAGTTGCAAGTGAGCACACAACACTCGAGTTTTGTCTTGAAGGAAGTTAAAACTAGGACACTGAAAAATTTGCATTGATAATAAACGTCTGTTTCTGAATGTTTGATAAAATATATTGTAAGGAGATATTTTATTGTTGTTTGTTGCTCTGCATTTTATTTACTGTTATTAATTTGAAACCCTTTGCTCTATCCTCAGCCCTGTTATGTTTTAATTTATTGAAGAGGGTAAATTATCTCTTTGGTGTATTCAAAAATCCTGGTTGGGGGTCATTATTGAAAATTGTGTATTCTTAAATTGTTTCAACCAGCCTCTTTTGGTTAAATCTCTTGAGATTCATCTGGTTTGAAGTAGTTTGAGGAGAGAAATTTTTGTGGAAAGATGAGAAATGACTTGTTTTGAAGATTTTTTCCCTTTACCTAAAAATTTGATAGCACTTGTAGCTTCATAAAAAATATTTTTAAGGGGTGTTGAGATATTCCGAGATTTTAAACCATTTACTGAATATTGGAGAATGTTTACGCCTCTTCAGTTAATAACTTTAGGAAACATAGTTGGAAAAGAAGCTATTGCAGATAGCTACCAACACCTTGTTTTGTTAAGGGTTTTCATCTTTTTCTACTATTCTCAGTAATTTGAAACATTCTCATTTTTGCATAATTAATTACGAAATTGATATTTATTTACACTTTCCCTCTTAGAACAAATCTAAAGCAGCTGACTTGAACAAGGCAATTTGTCAAAAAATGGAATCTATAAGTGAAAGAACTTTTATTGAATAAAAATGAAAACATTGTGGCAAAATCATTAGCAATTTCACCTTTTGCCGCAATGTTTTCAAAAGTCACCTGTGTGTGTGGGAAAGTGTTAAAGATCTTGAAAGAAATAATGTTATTTTTGTATCTGATGGCCCATGATTAACCCTTTCCAACATTCAATAAATCCCCAGCTAACAACTTTGAATAAACCTCTCAAGACCTGTAACAGTGTGTGTATACCATGTGACTTTGACGTCACAAATTTTACGGCGGACAGAAATATTTTACTTTGGTTTAGAAGTAAAAACAAAGGTAACTTTTTTTTTTCTTCATCATTTTTAATGAAACATGGCGCAGTCTTGTCTACGCCAATTACAGACCCTATCTCCGGTTTTTCAACGGAGTTTGATTAGTGGTTTAGTTTTTTCAAACACTTTGATAACCCTTTTCTCAAATTTATTAATATCGCAGACAGCCGGAGCATTAGCAAAACAGGATTTTGAGAACAGGTTCGTCGAAGTGTTTGAAAAAACTAGACCACCAATCAAACTCCTGTAAAAAAACAACGGAAATAGGACATTGTCAGTGGTGTAGACAGCACCATGTTTCATTAAAAAGGGTGAAGAAATTAAAAAGTTACCATTGTTTTTACATTCTTATCAAGAGCAAATATGACGTCAAAAGTCATGTGGTACCCACACACTGTGTTAGCAAATATACAGATTTTTTTATTAAATAGAAATTCATGCATACCTATTTTAATAATTAAGATGAATGCAATTTCTCCACTTGTAAGTCATCTGCTGCAGATGTGCCAAAATGTGTCTACATATATGGCAAAGTATTTTAGGTTGGTACATGTAGGTTGGACTTAACCTTTGGGTAATAGATGCTTTCCGACGCCTCTGCAGCAGAAGTCTTTTAAAAACTTTGTGACAAAAGAAAAAATTGCTCAAGACGAGCAATTTCTCCGTTTTGCACAACGTTTTCAACTCTATTCAATAAGTATCATTTTTTTATGGAAGTTTTCCATATCATTGTAATTTGTTGAGATGTTTTCAAAGTCGTCTGCTGCAAATTTGCTGTATGTGGGAAAGGATTAAAACTTTCAGGGTCCTCCTACAAAATTTAACTGAGGCCCAGTATCTCGGTCGGTAGTGACAGGGGCTGTCAGGGGTTGTGAGTTTGAACCCCAGCTCAGCCACCATTCTTTACGACGATTGACAAAAGTCACTGTGACATTCCTCTTTCACCATTGGGCTAACAGTCTATGTGGAAAAGCAGCCAGTTGTTTGTAAAGTATGTTGTGTAGAGTACTGGTGTGAGAAAACCAGGAAACATGAGTAGGTGAACTGGCTGCCGTGATATGACTGAAAAATTGTTGAAAATGTCCGTAAACTCCAATCAATCAATACAAAATTTAGAAATAGATCAAATTTAACCCTTTACCACACACAATAAATTTGAAGCAGACAACTTAGAACACATCTAGGCAAAAACATCTCTGTAAAAAAGGTATAATTACTGATAAAGTTGAAAAAATTATGTCAAAATAAGTTATAAGTGTTTGAGCAAATTCTTCCTTTATCATAATATTTTCAAACATGTTCTGCTGCAAAGAGTCAGAATGAGTATTGGATATTGGTTATTGAAAATGTTGATGAAAAGCAATACCATGTCCACTTCTCTCAATCCTTTTTTGACCTCCAAAGCATATGTTGTTGGTACTCAAAAGAATTGTCTCAGTGAGAACCCACAACATAGGGTTATAGGGTCAAATAAGGAGTTTAGAACTTGAAAAATGCCCCATATTTAGTACATTTTGAATCCAAATTGTTATAATACTTTTTTCTATGGTATGTATCGTTATTTCTTTTATATTTCAGTTTGAAATGTCTCAGGATGTGCTGCTGAAGAAACAATATATATGAAGAGCCGTTTTATTTAAGACTACAAGAATAAAACAAGCAACAACCAAATAAAATGTCTGCGCCATTTGGTGGGGAAGTCCCAATCGTGACCGGAGACTTGGACATGATGGCTGTACAGTTTGGGGCTGCCCTTTTAGAGTCAGATCTCCAGGAAGGACCGTCTTCAACCGATAATCTGTCTAGTACAGATCCATCAGAAAACCCAGATGGATCTAACCATTCCAAGGAAAGCCATGATGATTCACACTCGAATTCGAGTGCTTCCAATAGATTTAAAGATAACCCAGGTATAGAAATAAATGAGAAAGAGTTCTCAAAATCGAAAATGATTGATCATACCATGAACTTCCCTGGTATCCCTTTTATACCTACAGATGCTGAAGAGGCAGCCAAAAGGAAGGTGGAAGGCGGCCATATCGATATGGTGGAGAAAATGTACACATGCGACGATTGTGGGTGTAAATACAGCAAGGCCAGCTCATTCAGTAACCACAGACTGGCACATCACCCGTCAATCTGTCCCAACTGCGGCCGACGGTTTAGCCAAAAGTCAAGCTTAGAATCTCATATGCAGCTGGAATGTGGGCGCGATTCAAGCGAGGACACCGAATGTCATATTTGCTTTAAGAAAATGAGTACCAAAAAAATCTTATCAAGGCATCTTAAACTGCACATGGGCATCGGTGATTTCTGTTGCCCTATTTGCACCATGAAATTCAGTCATAGAAGTCAGCTGGATGCCCATATGCGTCTACATGATAAAACGAAGCCGTTTAAATGCACAGTTTGCCAAACAGATTTCGCAGAACGTTCCACTATCGTACGTCATGTTAAAAAACAACATGGTGTGTCAGATTTCAACTCGGTCATTGAGACTAACATTGAACCAGCAAGTCAGGTTGACTTGGCAAACAATTTAACCGTCGAAGGATTTAATGTATTTGATGTGAAAGACGAAGATGAGAGTGACACCAAAAGTGAAGACGATCCTGATGAACATGGCAATACAAGTTACAACCTAGAACAGGGAAACACAAGTTACAACCTAGAACAGGGAAACACAAGTTTCAACAAAACTGTTGAACCACAAAGTGAAGACAATTCCGCGAGTGAAGCCGGTGATGAATCGATGTTGAATGACACCGAAGCATCGTCGAGTGTTGCTGGGCAATACGAGTCTTTAATAACCAAGAAAACATTTAAATGTAAAAAGTGTGAAAAGTCCTACAACCATTCAAGCTCCCTGGCAAAGCATATGAGAAACCATGAAGAAACCACCACGGTTGAGTGTAGGACCTGTAAGCAGGAGTTTTCAACCAAACATAAACTCAGCCACCACATGCTTATACATGCCAAATCAAAGCGCTACGGCTGCCCACTTTGTGATGCCCATTTTGCTGGGAGGTCCAGTGTGTTACGCCATTTGAGAAACAACCATCAGTATACTCATGAAGCGGCGAGAGAATTCATGAAAAACGTTTCTGCAGAACTTCCAGAGACTGAAGACTACACAAACGACGATGATGATGATGAGTCTGTTGATGATGAACAGGGTGATGCAAGCGAACTAGTACTTATTACTTTTGAATGCGACTACTGTAAACAACTTTTCCTCCAAAAGTCAGAATTGAAAGAGCATCTTTGTGGTGTTCATAAATTTTCGGAAGAAGTAGCCGAACAATTCATGCAACTTTCAGAAGAAGGCAAGCCATTACCAGAATTGCCCATGGATATGATGAATAACGAGGAGGAAGTGCAGGAGGTAGAAGATGAAGGCACTGTGGAAGAGGAAGCTCTTAATACACCAATGACTGTTACAATGTCAAAAGGCGCAGATGGTGTACAGAAAGTTGTTAAAGTAACATCAGAGCAAAGTGGTCGTAGGAAAGCCCAATCACTGCAATCAGTGTCACCAGTAAAGCCTTACGAATGTTCTTTATGTGGATCAACATTTGTGGAGAAATCGAGTGTCCGCAGACATCTGAAGAGAACACATAGCTACACTGCAGAGGAGGCTAAGGATTATATGGTTAAAAACGATTATCAGAAAGATCTTAAGATATTTTGGCCCGATACAAAAATAGAAATGGGTGACCTCCCAAATGATGAGAATTTTAATGAAGCGAGTTTTGAAGAAGATGGTGATTTTATTCCAGTAAATGGTCCTGTTTCAGATCCAAGTCAAGTGTATAGGACATATTTGTGTACACTATGTAAGAAAAGGTTTATGCTGCGGTCCAGTGTGAGACGACATCTGCGCAAAGTTCATCTGATGACACAGGACGAGTCTCGTAAAACTGATATCCCTGCGGTTGATTGCCTGAAAGGTAAGACTGGTAGATTAGGAGTTGATGGCCTGAGTGAGATTGGATGCAAGTTTTGTGAACAGAGATTTACCAAGCGATACAATCTGAAGCGTCACTTAATTTCAAAGCATTCCCTGTCCCATAAAGAAATTGAAGCTATACTAGCAGAGGATATTGCAGGCGAAATTGATAAAGAAGCCTATATAGTGGACGACAAAGAAGGTCAAAAGGGAGAACCAAAACATGACTGCAGCCTGTGTGATATAAAATTCCATTCAGTACAGGGCCTCAAGACCCATCTAATAAAGCTGCATAGACTCTCGGATGCCGTTGCTAATCGTATACTAGGAGGAAATCAAATGGCAGACTATACTCAGGGACTAGAATTTGCAGGGGGCGTTTCCGGAAATTTGGATGAGTCTGGAGAAATGGACGATGATGAAGAAGATATGGAAGATGACGAAGAGGAAGACGAATCAGGTGATGGACAAGAAGATCCAGATAAACAATCGCGCTCAGCTAATAAAAAAGGTGAACTTCTTGCAGAATTAGATTTCAGTGCTATAAATCCATGGGGACCAGCTGGGGATGTCATGGGTGCTGGCGCGGTAGATATGATGCCGGGAGACAGGAGCAAGAAGCGCCCATTTCCGGCAGACCAAGACGCAGGTGTTTCAGGCACGGTTAAAAAAGGTAAAGACACTTTTAGCAGTCTGTCACCATCTGTATCTTCACCTCGTACCTATGATTGTCCTATTTGTGGGAAGGTTATGAGTGACGCGAGCGCTAGGGCCAAACACATACGTAGGCATGAGGGTCGAACGGGGTTTAAATGTCTAGTCTGTAGTAGAATCTATAATCAAGTTAGGTTGATAGAAAGTCATTTAAAAACCCATACTGGGGTTGGTCTTAAGTGTGGATTATGTTTTATTTATTGTGCAGAGCGTCACAGTGCAAAAAGGCATTTAAAGCGAATACATGAAATAGATGCAAGTGAAGAAAGTAATTTGAAGTATATTTTATCATGTACTAAAGACGTTTCTGAAGAGAATTTAAGTAACTATGATGTAATAGATATGTCCAGTGAGAAGTCAAAAGGCATTATAGTAAATGACTCTGTTAAAAAAGAATTAGAAGAATTTAATGAAATTGTTGATGAGGTTACAGAAGAAGAAACCTTAAATACTGGAATAGTCAAAATAAAAAAAGAATCTAATGAAATTGTTGATGAGGTTATCGAGGAAGGAACCTTAAATACAGATAAAGTCAAAATAAAAATAGAACCGGAGGATGATAGAGGTGCTGACACTCTGTTTTCCGACTATTTAAGGCAGAATCCAGTAGACGATGTAGACGGCCATCAGGAGAGCAGAGAAAGGAGGGAACAGTTTAAAAATGGATTTTCTTCCTCAGAAGATACTAGCCAAATTTCAAGGAAGTACAAGTCCCCAATGGATGTTGACAATAGTTCTAATTCAAGTAGCAGTTATTTTACAAGTAAGAAACCTTCAAGTATCAACTGTGTTATTAATAAACTTCATAAAAAACTTGAAACAATTAGTAAGGTAGATAGTGATGATAAGGACAGCGCTACAGAAAATGACAGTCAAAATGAGTATGAACCAGTTTATTCTGCGTCTACATCAGCTGGAATGAAATTGAAAATTTCTTTAAAACATATGTTAACTAACAAACCTCAATCCAATAAAAGGAAGCAAATAAACAAAAGGAAAAGGATAATTCCTCAAACGGCAATTAAAACTGATGATTCACAATACTCTGAGCGTGAAGAAGAAGAGATGGATGATGCATCTGACTCGGATAAAACTGTGGACTTTGACATGGAAAATAGGCCAGAGAATTCGGGAGATAAAGATATCAAAGATGAAACGATAGAAAATGGCAATTACGGGAAAGTGTCTAATGATGTGGAAATGCTAGACAAAGAGCTTATGAACCCATTTAACTCGGGCAAATCAGACAATTTGTCAAATAATATGGAACCTGGAGAAGGAGATGATATAGATGAAATGGAAGAAAATCAGAATTACGGGAAGATGTCAAATGATGTAGAAAAACTTGACAAGGAGCTCATGAAAGCATTTAATAGGGGTAACATTGCAGGAAATTTGTCATCAAGCGTAACTACTGATATGGACTATGGAGCTGGCAATGCTTTTGATTCACACGGAATTTATGAAACAAAAATTGAGAAAACCAAGGATGGAGACCAGAAAGTTGTAGTAAAGCATCTTAAATGTTGGGAATGCGGGAAAAGCTACTCGAATTACAAGTCATTTAGAGAACATCAGCGACGCAAACATCCACTTAGTTGTCATCTCTGTCAGAAAGTTTTTGTCGATCTTGTGTTATACCAGAGCCACATGCAGTCGCATGCAGTATCGCCAAGAGTTCCAAAAAATCATGACTGCCCTGTATGTGGCCGTGAGTTTAAGGATGCAAGTTCACGCGCCAAGCATTTACGATTGCATACTGGTGAGAAACCGTACCGCTGTGAAGTTTGCGGAAAAAGATTTACTCAAACTGGACATTTACAAAGTCACATGAGAATTCACAATGGTGAAAAACCATTTGATTGCAAACTTTGTGGTAAATTCTTCACAGAAAAATCCAGTGTCAAACGTCATATTCGAAAAATGCACTATAACCAGTATAACAAGAAATGTGATGTCTGTGGTATTATTTCAAAGACAAGAGAAGAGCACCGCGATCATTTAGTTACACATAAACTGAAAGTGTATTCTTGTGAGGTGTGTTCAAAAGACTTTATAGATTCCCGGGCTTTGAAAGTTCATACTTTCAATGCTCATTCCAAGATAACGCAGAGTTTACGATTACGGGAGTACAGGTGCCATGAATGTGACAAACAGTTCTTCTCCATGAAAGGACTCAAAAATCATATTAGGCGTCATCGGTGTCCTATCCCCACATACAAATGTGGTATATGTAGGAGCATTTTTACAAATCCACTTCACCTCCGAAATCACATGCATTCCCACATCATAAAAGAGCACAGATGTGACGAATGCTCGAGGCTTTTCAAGAGCCGGGGGTATCTGACGGCACACAGAAAATTCCACATCATTGAGAAACTGAATAAATTACTAATAAATAAATCAAAGAAAATTAACAAAAGTAGTGTTGAAGATGAACAGAGTGTAGGTAATGATGCAACATCAGACAAAATGGAAACCAATAACATTAAGAGTGAAACAGCAGCTGCGATTGACTCCGATCAGGTGGACAACGAGGAAGAAGGATCTAAACTTGGTGCAAGTGTAAATGAACTAGCTAGTAATGCACAGGATGAAAACCTTGCTGAGGATGATGATGATGATTTAACTACCAGTCCCAAGCTTAACAAATCAAATGATCTGGAAAAAAGTGATCTAAATGCAGCCAATGTCAGTCTATTGGGCGATATTGACATTGAGGACATTAGAAAAACGTTCACCAACACCGTGGTTAAAGTTCATAGTTTCAGCAACTACACAGGAATTTACTTCTACCGACCTAAAGAACCGTCTGAGTTCCAGGAGAGGAAAATTGGCTCGCAGTCAATCATGACGCTTGCGCTCGAGAAACCTAAAGCGCCCGAGCTGCTCGACGGGGATGACGGGAGTACGAAGATGCGAAGTCTGACAATCTACCAATGTAATTACTGTAAAGTTTTCCAGTTAACCAAGAGAAATGTGATGCGACACTTTGAATCCAGGCACTCCACAAAGCAATACCAGTGTGAAACTTGTTCCACAAAGTAAGTAACGTCTTTTTTAATTTATTCTTGTTGAACCCTTTCCCACATACAACTATTTGCAGCAGACTACTTTGAAAACATATGTGCACAAATGTGGAATAGACTTGAAAACATTATGGCAAAAATATGGCTCCTTTTGTCACTTTGTTTTCAATATTCATTTTCTGTAAAGGCATCAAAATGCGTCTTTATGTGGGAAAGGATTAACATTTAACATGATATAATTGTCTCTTCAGAACATGACCTTGGAAAAGGGAAAATTGTTCAGTGAAAAAAAAAATGCGGAAACATTGAAACAATGTGGTCATGCATCTTGTGCTGTTATGACATCTTAACCCTTTCCCTCATACGACAATTCTGCTGCAGACGACTTTGAATGAATTATGTTAATAAATAGAAAATCTCTAAAATTGAATGGATTACCAATGACCAAATGTTAAAATCATATTCATAATGACAAAAGCAGAAATTGCTTGTTTTGAGCAATTTCTTCTTTTGTCACTTTGTTTTCAAAAATCCGCCTGCTGCAAAGGCGTCAGAAAGCGTCTGTATGAGGGAAAGGGTTAAAGTTACGAATTATTTTCAATTTTCAAGTCAAATTCAATGCAGGATTCATAAGGGTGACTTCATAATGTAGTTAAAAAAGAAAAGGTGAAAACTAGCCAATTTCGCAGAGTTTAGAATGAAGTGACAAGGCATTAACCCTTTCCCTCATATAGAAGCTTTCTGAGGCCTCTGCAGCAAATGGCTTTTGTGCAATATCTCCTTTTGCCACAATGTTTTTCACTTTTAGTCATTGTAACTTTAGTTATAGAGATTTTCGATGTCTTGACAAAAGTCATCTGCTGCAGAATTGTCGTATGAGGGAAAGGCTTAAGGTAACAGTATTACTGGAAATAGATATGGGACGTTTTGCAAGTTCTAAAACCCTTATTTGCCCTTATTAACCCTATTCTAGTGTGGGTACTCAACAGAATCATCTAAATGAGTTGATTCTATTGAGTACCCACAATATAGGGTTTGGTTAACCCTTTCCCTCATACAAAAGATCTACAGCAGACGACTTTGAAAACATGGTGACAAAAACCTGAAAAATCTCCATAAAAGATAGCTTCATTGTTAAATAAAGTTGAAAACATTGTGGCCAAAGGAGAAATTGCTCATCCTGAGCAATTTTAACTTTGGCCAAAAAAAATTCAAAAGTCGTCTGCTACTTTTGCGTCAATATGCATCTGCAGGTGGGAACGGGTTAACCCTTTCCCTCATAAAGACCCTTTCTGAAGCCTCTGCAGCAGACGGCTTTTTGAAAACATACTGACAAAAGAAGAAATTGCTCAAAACGAGCAATTTCTCCTTTTG
>JAUELF010000002.1:838126-849275 GCA_031471495.1 Clinocardium nuttallii
CAATTTCTACTTTTGTCACTATGTTTTCAAAAAGCCGTCTGCTGCAGAGGCGTCAGAAAGCGTCTATATGAGGGGAAAGGGTTAATAGTCTTCACGGTCTCTTCTTCCAACATACTATTTGAATGATTGAGTGATTTATGTAATTGAATTGAATTGAATTGAGTTAAATTCAATTAATTTCAATTCAATCGAATCGAATAGAATCAGATTTGGTTGGATTAGTTTTATTTGAATTGAATTGAATAATTTCCAATAAAATATTGGTTGATTGATTGATTGATTGATTGATTTTGATTGATTGATTGATTTTGAGTGATTTATTTGATTGATTTATTTTAATTGATGAATTGATTGATTGATTGGATTGATTGATTGATTGATTGATTGAGTGATTGATTGATTGATTACAGATAGCGATGACACACCGAGTGATATAGACACCGTGGTATTGATTTATTGATTTTGATTGATTCTATGATTTGATTGATGGATTGATTTTGATCGATGAATTGATTGATTTATTGATTACTTTGATTGATTGATTGATTGCTTGATTGCTTGCTTGGATTAATTGATTGATTGATTGATTGATTTGATTGATTGCAGAGAGCGATGACACACCGAGTGATATAGACACCGTGGTACAAGACGGTGTTGAGGATGGTGGGAGAGACAATGATAGGTATGAAAGCATTATATCGTTAAAAGAAGATCATCTTGATTGATTTATTGATTGATTGATTGAGTATGGTTTAACGCCGCTTTTAACAATTTCTCAGACATATAATGCCGGCCAGTTCACCTGGTTTTCTCACATCAGTACTCCACACAACAATCTTCCCAAGCAACTGGCTGCTTTCTGCTTTTCCACATAGGCTTATACCATTAGTGGAAGACGAATGACGCATGTCGCATTGACTTTTGTCAAACGTCGGAAAGAAAGTTGGCCAAGCCTTGATTCGAACTCACAACCCCTGGATAGACAGCCCGCGTCGATACCAACTGAGCGGCTTTATATTACATGTTTAGTTGAAACTTGAATTTATTGAAAGTATTTGTTTAACTAAATTGCATGTACAGTTGAAACTTTAAATTATTGAAAGTATTTTGTTTCACTAACTTGCATGTACAGTTGAAACTTAAATTTATTGAAAGTATTTTGTTTTCCTTTGAAATGTACGATGATTGATAAATCTTTACTTTTAAGTAAAGTATTAAAGGAAGTTCATAATCTTTACGATATAATTATCAAAGGTAGTAAAAGTTATCATAACCACGCAGTGTGTATGAGTAATAACTCTTACCTATGACTTGTTAAATGGGGATCATTTTATCAATGCTACTTAGCCTTACACTGACCGCCTCGCTGGTGCAAGAGGTAGAGCGTTCGTCTCGGGAGCTAGTTCGATCCCCGACCGGTTTATACAAAAGACATAAATAATGGTATTGCTGTTGCCCTTTCTGATCAGTATCTTTTCTGTTCGCCATCTTGTCAAACGAGCGACCTTAAAGCGTCTATAGACCGGATATGCTCATTTTTATCTTTTCAGCATGACAATTTTAATCTTTTCATCACGACTTTTTTTTTTATCTTTTCAGCATGGCCATTACAATCTTTTCAGAATTACCATTTCAATCTTTTCAGAATTACTATTTCAATCTTTTCAGAATTACCATTTCAATCTTTTCAGAATTACTATTTCAATCTTTTCAGAATTACCATTTTAACCTTTTCAGCATGACCCTTTTTATCTTTTCAGCATGGACGTTTAATTATGTTCAGCATTACCATTATAATCAGTTCAGCATGGCTATTTTAATATGTTCAGCATGACCATATTAATCAATTAAGCATCACCATTTTGATTTTTCAGCATGGCCAAAACAGCAATCTTAATAACAACGATCGTGTGCAGCGTGGCCGTGTTACTATGCTGTGGTACTATGGGGTTTTGTATTTACCAGAAATGTTGCGTCGGTATGTATAACTAGTCTGTTTGTTCCGTTTCCGTGACACATTTTTCCTCATAAACCATAATCGAGAGCGAAAACCTTGATTTTAATGAGATTAAAATGTGTAAAAGGTTGTAATTATTCGAAAGAGCTGTAAAAAAACACTGTGGAAAAGGAAAAATCATCCTTCTTTTTTGACAATGCTTTCTAGAGAATTCAGCTGAATATGCATCAGAAGTAAGACTTAAAATACATCGACATGTAGGTAAACTTTAAGAAAAATCTACAATCGTTGAACTCTTTTGGTAATAGTTAAAATACCCATATTGGGCATTTTCTTCATTTGCCAGGGTAGCGACGGTCTTTGGCAAGGCATATTTACAAGCCTAGCATGTGTTTGTTTACCCAGGGATCACGCATAAGTTTGTTACACGCGCTTTAATATCGCTCCGAGTAGAATCGTTCAATGATTTAAAGACCTGTTTTATGGCTGTAAGCCTCTAATAGTATACATTTACTCTGTGCTCAGACATGTAAAGTGATAAAGTATCTGATTGGTCTAAAGCAAAAACATTCTCGAAATTGACCAATCAGAAGTCTTGTTTGAAGCTGGGACTACAAATACGTATCAGTGACCCAGTTTGGAGCGATGAGTTCATTTCAGGCCACGGAGAACGTTTTCATAATTTAGACTTTGCGAGACCAGAACCTAATTTGAATAATGTTCTATATTCTTTCAGAGGAATGTATCATATGAAAGAGGGTGTACACAGCCAGAGAGAAACCAATATGATTCCTGAATATCGAGTTGGTACTAGTTAGTAACGCCAGAGTCAACCAATTAAAGTTAATCGACAACACATTATATGGTGGACTTTAAATACCAGTCGATCTGATTATCCTACACTGGTTACATTTAATCAACATATGAAACTGTTATGTAGGTCTTAGAGTAGTTAGACATATTATCATGCCAATTACAGCATGGGAGACATTAGTGATAATGATAGTATCTCCCTTGTCAGATCAAGACCAAGGAAGACCAAATAGTAGTTTGGTCCTTTTAGTTGAAATCCCTTGTTTTTATCGCTATTTGGCAGTGAGATATTGCGATTACTCTGTACACATTAATCATAAATGTGTTAATTAAATTGATGATTCAAAAGAGAAAATTTAAATAACAGTGTTTAAAGACACAAATCTTAAATTACTAATCAATCTCGTAACAGTTGGCCAATAAAATTCAAATTATAAGTGCACATCCAGTGCAAAGAAACCAACAATAAACACAGAGGAAAACAAATGATAGGACCAAGCTAGATTTAGAGAGTATTTTAAAGGGAGATAACTGACCGATGTCTCCCATTGAACATTTAGCTCATACAACACATCGGCAGGGATCAACTGTGAAAAAAATGTTTATAAATGTGAGAACAATTATCATGTAGTCAATGTACCATCCTCGGTACCCAGGGTATTCATATCATATACGTTATGACTAGCCAGGATACCGAGGATGGGGTACCGAGGATGTCAATGTACATGCATGGTTAACATGGGATGTTTATGCTTCCTTGCTAAGGAATAAGCGTTATGCATTGACTATATGGCTAGAGTTTAAGTTCATTGTGAATGTATATATGATGTCATGGATATGATTGAATTTATTATTTTTAATATTTTAACCTTGTTTGAAAGTGAAAGTAGAATATGTGAACAACCAGTTTCGTTCAAGCCAAATCTCGTCCAAAGTGACGGTAACCATTTTCGCGGGGTGAATTCTTTATGTGTAACATACAAGAGAAAGTTGATGCAAGGCATCAATGTCGCCGGAAAGGACTGCATTAATTTATTTCTTAACACAAATGCATTCTTGACAGTAGCCAATCTGTAATCGGTCCTTATCAAATCGCGCCGACACGTTCCTCCTGAGGATAGGAGATAGGAGAATAGAGTAATTATTCTTGCACGAGAGGGAAAAAGTGTATATCCGGGTAAGCTTAGGCTGATCCGGGTCGACACTTCACGCAGAGTTCAAAATGTTGCTTTTCTCGCCGGACGGTTCATATCTTATATATTACGATTTAAGGCGCGTACACAGGCATACGCACGTACGCCAATTCCTACAATTCATCCGAATAGGTTGGAACTGAAGACGGAGAGTGGTAAGGGTTGATTCCGACCGAAAATGTCAAATAAATCTGCATGTGGATATAGCTAGTTTGTGTTTTCTGTATGACCAAAGAGACTACTTCAGTTCAACATGTATCAGTGACACATCAAATATATATATGTGCGTGTCTTTGTGTGCATCGTTGTAATGTAGGATTCAAAGCTTTCCTGACGGAATATGCCCGAATATGCCCGAATCCCGTACGCCATCGGTGAGTATACTCGATGGTCACCCAGTTACGTCCCGGGAAGCTATGTGTGGTTGTCTCCATGTAATTATCAGTTCCCCTGGAAGCTATGTGTGGTAATCTTCCCTGGAAGCTATGTGTGGTATTCTCCCTGGAAGCTATGTGTGGTATTCTCCCAGGAAGCTATGTGTGGTATTCTCCCCGGAAATCTATGTGTGGTAATCTCCCCGGAAATCTATGTGTGGTAATCTCCCCTGGAAGCTATGTGTGGTAATCTCCGTTGTAATTATCAGTTCGTTGTGCACCAACACATTTTATTACAAAAATGAACTAAATGGAGTTAATGAACAAACTAATGAATGTGAACAAGCAAATATTTGTTGGTTAGTTTGTAGCGTGTTTTACACCGCTTTCCAATGTGTTTTCAGTTAGATCACAGCGTTTCTGGGTAAGTTACCAGTTTTACTGGTCCATTTATCCTGACACCAGTCAGTCAGTCAGTCATCATGCTAACTCCGCAACCTTGATCACAAAGAAGGTCAGCAACTACAAACATTTTCAATGTATTTGGTATGACCATGATGGGCATCGAACCCGCGATCTCCCGCACCCGAGGCTGACGAGCGACCACTTTTAAATCACCAACGGCGGTTATGAAGGACCACGAATAAATGAAAAACGAATCAATTTACGAATATTTCATTTTTTATCACTGTATAACTATTCACTTTTTATAAGTACATGTTGCCATTTTTATTGCCTTACGGCTGAATTTAGTAAAGTCGAGACGATAAGATATGCATAAATCATTTTATATCACGTTCGCATTGGCCTCAATGAACTGAATGTGGTTTCAATTTTAACCAGTTTCCACGTGCAGGCGCATTTCGTCACATCTGAATACGATATCTTCGTTCAAAGTAAATATGTGCAAGGTATTAGACGTCGTAAAGATTTTTCACCGAGCAGCAATTCGAGCTCTCAACCTCCGGATACATACTTTTTGAAAGCAAGAAATATGCAAAGACAATGATATCCCTACCTTAAAATAAAACTTTCCGAAACAAACAAAATGAAAACAGTCGAGCCTGAGTTTTAAGAACATTCATGGGAAGTGAACAATCTGGTCTTTGTTTACAGGTGGTCTTTAATTGCAGGATCATTTATACAGAACAATAGCTATTGGGAAACTAAAAATATGGTCGCTAAAGAGAAGCATTAGCTATTGGGAAACTAAAAGAATGGTCGCTAAAGACAGCAATTGCTATTGGGTAACTAAACGTATGGTCGATAAAGAGAAGCAATTTATATTTGAAAACTAAAAGTATGGTCGTTAAAGACAATCAATTGCTGTTCTAATGTTGTCTTTAGCACATGCTGGACTGTATATTGATAATGAATATTAGTACATAGTATTCTACATACGAAACAACAGTGGACTTGACTTTGATGCGCCAGAAAGCGTTTGGATGTCGGAAACGAAATTAGAGCCGCGTCTAAATAAATAGGAGAGAGACAAATGAGGGAGAGCGAGAAAAGGAAAGAGAGAGTTTAAGAGTTAGAACATTCGAGGAGATATATACGTATAATATATAAACACATGGAGAGAGAGGGTATAGACAAAGGCAGACGGACGGACAGAGCTAGAGACAAAGGCTGAGACAAAGATAAACGAAAGAGAGACGTCATTATTCGTTTGGTCGTGCTTATCGACGAAGTGAAGAGTGAGAGCGAGATAGAGAGAGAGAGAGAGAGAGAGAGAGAGAGAGAGAGAGACGGAGAGAGAGAGAGAGAGAGAGAGAGAGAGAGAGAGAGAGAGAGAGAGAGAGAGAGAGAGAGAGAGAGAGAGAGAGAGAAAGAGAGAGAGAGAGGGAAACTTAACGCCGCTTTCAGCAGTATTTCAGAAAGATCACGGCCGTTTCCTGGGCAGATTACCAGTTATTATAGTAAGCTGTTCATGACACAGATGCATCAGTTGTAATGTATCCATGTTCATGGCTTTTGGATTGAAGCTTGAATTAAATAATTAAATAATTTCCTGCAACGAAGGTTCAGGCGAATAAAAATCAAATAATTGTTGCAAAGGACGAATAGCTCGTCTGCTGCAGATGCATCAGAATTCGTCTGTACTTGAGGACAAAATGATATGTCTTTTTTGTCTCAACGGTCATAAGGAAATGATTTGGTTACTATTGTTTTCCTTGTAGCAGATTATGCGGTTTTGAGGTAAGATGCATGATCGTGTTCACGATGTTCATTGGCAGACATCTTATGCCAGAGATCAACAGCTCAATCGATAATGACGAGGGCTAACAATCAAGGGGCCACGAGTTCGAGCTATTCATTCTTTTCGACGTTTGAAAAATAATTCATTTTAATAAGCTTCATTTATTTTCAAATTGCTAAATGACCTAAATGACCTATGTGAGTCAGTGTGGAATACTGTAACGATGTAAGGTGGACTGACAGCGGTTACTCAGTGTAAAGAATGGTGTGTGGAATACTGTAACGATGTACGGTGGACTGACATATCGTAATCATATGTTACTGTTGAAATGAGCCGTCACGCGAGAAAACAAACATTGTCGACTCTGTGAAAAGTATCGACCCGGATTAGCCTAAGCATGCCGTGCAGGCTTACCCGGATAGACACTTTTCGCCTCCTGTGAATTTTCCGATTCAGAAACCATTACTCTATACCTCTATCCCCCTGAGACGGAATGTGTCGGCCCGACGCAGATGCCATCAAGTTGGTTTTCTCATGGTACGGCTAAAATGGTGTTCAACTCAGATCAATCAATCTGATAGTTTGTGTGAAAGTTTACCTCTTTCAGCACCGAATTGTTTAAAGTAGACTCTTCCGTGTTAAAAGTCGGGCGTTTCCATGTCTCATGTTATAAAACTGTTGGACTATTTTGATGACAAAAAGGCAAATACTGCTGATTACGTCGAGACAGCTCGTCACGAGCTGACACACCTGAATCTGTATTGTTTGCAAAAACCTCAATATTGCCTTTGGCGCTTAAAGAGTTAACCATTTCCGTCATGTAGACGCATTTTAGCGCCTCTGTAGCAGACGATTTTTGAAAACATTTTTGCAAAAGAAAAGACTGCTCATGACGAACATCTTCCCCATTTTGCTGCAATGTTTTCAACTTTTGTTCAATTATACTATTTTCGAATACAGAGACATTGTCATATTCGTATGCTGCAATTAAGTTGTTTTGGGGAAAGTGTTCAGTAAAAAGAGTAAACCATCGTTTGTTAAGAATAACAAAGTTTATTTGTATTCGAAGTACATAGAAAATCACAAGCAAAATACAACCAGTACCCGTACTTTAACCATCACATATACAGGAGGCGCTTTTTGATGCTCCCTACAGCAGACGACTTTCAAAAAACACTGTGACAAAGTCAATAATTCCAATAATATTTTAAACTGTTATCAATAACTATTTTTTATTTTAATAATGAATTTCAATATTTTTACTCAATGTTTTCAAAGTCATTCGCTACAGTTTTTATTGGTATGTTGAAAGGGTTATCATTTTACGTATTGTCGGTGTATAGATGCCCTCTACTTTCCCACTGGGGCTTGTATGGCCTACAAAGAAAAGATAAAAAAGATAAACATGCTTTAAATGACACTCTTTTCAACATTTAGAGGTGAAGTAACCGTTTTCCTGATAATGCTATTTGTCTTCGAAAACATCGTTAAAAACAAGTAACGTATATACGGAGTAGAAATCTGCATTACAGCTGAAAATGTTGATAGAAAATGACAATTGGTAGGTGATTGGTAATGTCTCCCTTAAACCCTTACCCACATTAAATAAAACTGCAGCAGACGACTTTGAAATTATCAAGTACAAAAAAGATAAAAGCTCTATAAATCATAGCATGATTATTCATAAGAGTTGAAATCATTGTGGCAAAGGGAGAAATAAATTGCTCATCATGAGCAATTTCTCCATTTACCACAATGATTTCAAAAAGTTGTCTGCTGCAGAGGCGTCAGAAAGCGTGAGAAAGGGTTTGGAAGGGTTAGAATGTGTGCAAGGGTCGTTTGCTGCACATAAATAACAACGAAATAGCATTTGAGCCGTCCCGCGAGAAAGCAAACATTAGTGCCTCTGTGCAGGCTAATCCGGACCTAAACATTCCGTCTTTAGGTAATACATGTATAGAGTAATGATATCCACAGGGGGGCGAAAAGTGTCTATCTGGGTAAATATGAGCATCATCTTAAAGCTTATCCGGGTCGATACTTTACGCAGTGGTCACGATGTTTCTTTTCTCGCGGGACGGCTCATTTCGATTGTAATCTTTGTAAGATTGGGCTACAGGGAAGCAACTAAAATTGGCCAATAGTGTCGGCTAATCGTGAAATGGGGAAAACTGGATTACCCTTTGCTCACATCCATTAATCCTTTCCCACATACAACACAAGTTACCGGTGCTCAGACGATTTTGAAAACATTGTGGCACAAGTGTTGAACCAGGATTTAAATAAAACTATAATTATTGAATAGGGTTGAAAACATTGTGACGGAAGAAGATACTGCTCATATAAGAGCAATCTCTTTTCTTGGCTTGACGTTTTCAAAGGTCGACTACTGTGGATGCGCCATCGTGCGAATACATGTGGAAAGGGAGTTAACCCTTTCCCTCATATAGACGCTTTCTGACGCCTCTGTAGCAGACGACTTTTTAAAAACATAGTGACAAAAGAAGAAATTGCACAAAACGTGCAATTTCTCCTTTTGCCACAATGTTTTCCACTTTTAGTCATAGGTTATCTATTCAATTATGGAGATTTTCTATGTTTTGACAAAATATGTTCAAAGCCGTCTGCTGCAGAATTGTCTTATGAGGGAAAGGGTTAAATAAAGTATGATGTATACCTGGTGATAATCCTTTCCTGGATTTTTACCATCACTGCTGAAGTCAACATGTGAAAATAAGCACCGAAATAGATGCCTATCAGCTTCAGCACCGTGTTGACTCACAAGCTGGAAAATAATATTAATAACAAGTTAATATGTTGAATGGAGGTCCCCTCAAAATAAAATGAATTATGAATTTATGTTTACTGTGTAGAGTTAGATTGATTGATAAGTAGGGTTTAACGCCATTTTTAACAATTTCTCCGTCATATCACGACGGCCAGTTCACCTACTCATGTGTTTCCTAGTTTTCTCACACCAGTACTCCACAAAACAATCTTCCTAAGAAAGCGGCTGCTTTTCCACATAGACATAGCCCGTTGGTGGAAGACGATTGACGCATATCACATTGACTTTGTGTAGAGTTAAAAATCTTGGCGCTCCCTTCGAGGTTATTGAGACTGTTAACCAATGCACCAGTTAAATAATAAATAAATTGTTTGACAAGCAGATAACTTGAGAGAAGAATTTTGGTATGCATTGTATATGTGGGACGAAAAACTTTCACAAAAGGTTCGCATTTGGTCCACTTGTGTTGAATTTTATAGTTTTGTCGTTGTCTAAATTATCTGATTATCAAACAAATTACGATAATTTAGTACACAAGGAACAATTTCTAACTTCTTTTTCTAGTCATTATGTTAACCCGCAATTGTCCCGCATACGTATTTTGAAATTCTAAATAAAACACGAATCCAATGCGAAAGGGTAAATGGACAAGAAACGCATTATTTCAAAGGGTCAATAAACTTTGTTCGTGAAACATCTCATCCTCATACAATGTTAATTTAATACAATAATTATTACTTACGTGGTTTATTTCAGCAACACTTGATTTGAAGTTCTTTTTGGAGAGATTTGCCACTGAATAATTTATTTCTGCTAAAGCAAATGATAACGAATCAAGATTCATATTAATCCATAAATTCAATAGCGAAAGCTCCAAATTTCTTTGAAGCTTTCTACCCCCGCTAAACAAAACAACAATCTATATATATGTAACTTTCTCTCTAAATAGTTTATGACAATGTATGTGGACAACATCAGGATATATCCTGAGTTTTTGTTTGAGTGAAGAAAGTCATGGCGTCACATCGGCCATGTTTTTTCGCGTTAGGACAAGGGGTCGATCGGAAGTCTTCGGTCAAAGTCGTATTCACTCGATTTTGTTCCCGTATGGGGGTACCGCCGTATGGTGCCCGGTTTATCTGAAAGTAGTTGACGAGTTTAACCGAATATATCCGATTGGAGTTGATTGGACCTAGTTTCGTTTTTGAAATTCTATTTGTTTACAATATTGTTGTTATTCTCTGATATCCATTAACATATATTACAACAGTATCCCCCAAAATGTTGGTAAATGTCGATAACAGTTAGACTAATTATACACAGTTTTATTTTCGGAAGAACAGTCTAGATGTTAATTCTACGGATGTCTAATAGCACCACGTTTACTTTTACAGCATTGCACATCGCTATATTTATATTTTGTTAGAGAAGCCTATTCAACATAGAATTTAAATAAATCAATATGTATATATGATCTTGAATATTCATTAGTTCATGTTCTGCATAGCTTCACGAAAAACTCAACAAAGGGTTAAATAGTAGCCTAAATTAGTAAAATACAGAAATCTAGGGTGTATATATATATATATAGCCTACATTTAATTCTAGATTTCTGGTTGATAGAACAAATCCTTTTATCCAAACATTAACATTGAAACATTAACATTGTTTTTCTTTCATTGAATTTCAAATAAAAATTCTAAAATCTCAGTGTAAGATCGTTTGACAAACCGCTATATATGATCAAGGGGTCTTTTCGGAAAGAGCTAGGGTATCGCACCCGGACTCCCTTGTATCTAACTCAGTCTCTTGTACACTATA
>JAUELF010000002.1:912453-924208 GCA_031471495.1 Clinocardium nuttallii
GCCAGGGAGAGCAGAGCTTGTTTCCTTATATGTGCATTGTTTAAACTTTAAAAAAGTACTGGCCGGATTTAAAGATAGTTTGGTACAAATGTTCCTTGGGTAACAATAAGAACTAAGATTGTTCAAATAATTATGATATGTTGAAAACATGGCCGCCAGGGTGCGAAGCTTACTTTTCTTATTATGTAACGGGTAACAAGTGAATAAAAAAAACATCGTGTTAATGTGATACTGTCATATTGAATAGTGAATAAACACATCGTGTTAATGGGACACAGTCATTGTGAATAAAACGCATTGTGTTAATGTGACACTGTCATCGTGAATGAAAAACATTGTGTTAATGTGACACAGTCAAGTCAACCTGGATAATAATAAGTGTGAGGTGCATCCTTGGATTTAGTGGAAGTCAGTTGGTTGGACATTAATGAAAACAAAACTGCAAGAGACTGAGGTAAAATTTATGATTTCTATTGATTTGCTTTCAACCACAAAAGTGTTTTGTAGTATTTATTGCATCTGATGAAAAGGGATTTATATTTGGTATTATCATGAAATTTTGATTGAGAAGGAGATATTAGTTGTAATAAGCAGTGTCAAGTTAATAATACATGTTTAGGTCTAGCTTAAAGTTACTGTATATGTCAGTATGAAATGACTCCTGGGTCACACACACTACTATTTTATAGTAAAAATTAGAAGATTAACACCTGAATATATTATTAGGACCATTGATCTCACAAATAAGTAGATACTTTTCATTATGAATGTGTGTAGATATCTTCTGATGTGTATGTAACAAGTAAACCTGTCTAAGCATAGCATGATATTATGTAGATTCTTGTTCATTGTATAACTTTATTGTTTCCGAGTTCTACTGTTTTTAAGTGAAGTGGTTTTAATAATCTATTCAGGTATCCATGATCAATTAATTCTTGCATTACTTATATTGCCAGTTGTTTTCTTCTCATACAGTTTAAATATTTTATTCTGTATTTCCAGAAAGATGTATAGACTAAAAAGAAAGTCAGTTACACAGCGGAAATCAGTCAGTCGAACATTAATGAGATCGACCAGAAAGGAACAAAATGTTTATCATGCTCCTGAATCAGCTGAAGTCTCAAAACAAAATTTGAATCCAACACATAAAACGGGTACCTGGATTTCAGATGGCGGATTTACCCGCCCTGCTTATTTTTCTGAAAAATTGGTTTCAGACGAATTTGCGCGAAAGCCATCTGATACATTGAACACTCAAACGGGTACCTGGTCTTCAGAGGGGGTTTTACCCACCATGCTTGCTTGTCTGAAAATTTGGTTTCAGACGAATTTGCGCGAAAGCCATCTGATACATTGAACACTTCTAGAATTATTATTGAAACTTTGCCTGAAAACGTGTTTCAAACACTTTCTGAAAATTCACTTGATTCTGCCACTGTAACTAACATTGAAAGTACTCAATTCGCTGGAGATCAAAGTAGCATACAGACTGATTTAGAAAAAAATCTTTATACTGCAACACCTATATATGACTATAACGTACTATCCCAGGCTTCTAACGTTTGTTTAAAGTTGCCTTTTAATACCAATTCTGGTTTTTTTTGGTTCTTTTCACCAAGGGGATGAAATATTTGATATGGAAAGTCGAGGGAGCCAATGTGTTGCCAATGGTATTTGTGCTCTCATTTATGCTCTTTATTTTGATATCAGCACAAGTTGTGACTTGGACAAGATTCTAATAGATGGAGATGTTCTATATAACATCATTTTGCTGTCATTGAAAGCAAATCACACTTATCAAAGCAGACTGCTAACTTTTGATGAAATTCCTGAAAATGTGACTTTTTTAAATGAAAATATACACATCGTGAAATTGGATGTTATTTCTGGAACTTGTATTCAGTCTTTAAGTAGTTTGGGATTGCCTACACTTCACGAATCATTACACACTGGTTTGCAAGTTTCTTATCATCATAGGGGCTATTTGTTGTGCAGTGTTTCTCAAAGATGATATATTCTACTTTTTTGATTCACATTCACATGATCAGAATGGATTGACCTGTTCCAATGGTTTGCAAGTTTCTTATCATCATAGGGGCTATTTGTTGTGCAGTGTTTCTCAAAGATGATATATTCTACATTTTTGATTCACATTCACATGATCAGAATGGATTGACATGTTCCAATGGGAGTGCAGTTGTAATATCATTGCATCGTGTTAAAGATTTAGTTACATACATGTATGCTCTCTTTGAAAGTATGACTATTGACCTTATTTCACAATTTGAAATTCTGCCCTTGAAGTTTTTCACAAGAGGTGGCCAACATCAACATCTTTCTGTTGATAAGGAAATGGAGGAATTACGTTTAAAACATGCCACAAATGACCAAGTAAGACATATACACATTCCTGAAACTACCAAATGGAAGACTGACATGTACAAAACGCTTAATCAAGGTAGAAGTGATATAAAACATTTGAAATCCCAACAAATTAACAATTTTGTAATTGATAACAAAGAAGAGCAACATATAAATCTTTTAAGTAAATACTTTAAAGATCAAAAACAAAGAAACATGAGTAAAGAAGACATGACACAAAAGCAAAACGAACGAAAATGTGTTGCGTTTACAGATAAAGAGAGAAACACAAGACAAATGAGAGGAAACCAAATAAGGCAAAGAGAATGTACATTACAATCAATGAAAACTGCTAGAGAAAGTTTAGAGTTTCGACTGAAAGAAAAAATGAAAAAAGAAACATCCGAAGAAAACAAGGCTTAAGAAAAAAAGAGCACATTAAAATCAATGAACAAAGCTAGAGAATGTTTCGAGTTTAAAGGAAAAGAGAGAAATGAAAAGAGATACATCAGGAAGTTCGAAGAAAATAAGGCTAAAGAAAAAGAAAGCACATTAAAATCAATGAATAAAGCTAGAGAATGATTTGAGTTTAAAGCAAAATAGACAAATGAAAAGAGAAACATCGGGAAGCTTGAAGAAAATAAGGCTAAAGAAAAAGAGAGTACATTAAAATCAATGAATAAGGCTAGAGTATGTTTTGAGTATAAAGAAAAAGAGAGAAATGAAAAGAGAAACATCAGGAAGCTTGAAGAAAATAAGGCTAAAGAAAAAGAAAGCACATTAAAATCAATGAATAAAGCTAGAGAATGTTTTGAGTTTAAAGCAAAAGAGAGAAATGAAAAGAGAAACATCAGGCAGCTTGAAAAAAATAAGGCTAAAGAAAAAGAGAGCACATTAAAATCAATGAATAAATCTAGAGAATGTTTTGAGTGTAAAGCAAAAGAGACAAATGAAAAGAGAAACATCGGGAAGCTCGAAGAAAATAAGTATAAAGAAAAAGAGAGCACATTAAAATCAATGAAAAAAGCTAGAGAATGTTTTGAGTTTAAAGCAAAATAGAGAATTGAAAAGAGAAACATCAGGCAGCTTGAAGAAAATAAGGCTAAAGAAAAAGAGAGCACATTATAATCAATGAACAAAGCTAGAGAATGTTTTGAGTTTAAAGCAAAAGAGAGAAATGAAAAGACAAACATCAGGCAGCTTGATGAAAATAAGGCTAAAGAAAGACAGAACACTTTAAAATCTAAAAGAAAGGCAAGACAATCACATGAGTTCAAAGTAAAGGAGACAGAGATACAAAGAATATCAAAAATGAAAGCAAGATCAGATCCACACAACTTGGAAAAGGAAAGACTTGGTAAACTGAACAGGAGATCATTACCTAGAAATAGAACAATTGAAAACAATAAAGATTGCCAACGTTAAGACTTCTAAACGTAAAAGTCAAGATTATTCAGATAAAGAAAAAAAATATGCCAGGCGTAAAAAATATGGTTATGATATTTTCCACAAAAGTGTATCAGTTGGGCCAGTTTACATTTGCAGTTGCTGTAATCAAACATGGTTTAAACAGAGTGTGCCAGAATCAAAATCTTCATCAGAAGCACAAAAAGTTAAATATTTGACAAAAACATTATCAGTTGGCAACAAAGAATGGATATGCTGTACATGCAAATCAAATATTTCCTGTGGAAAAATTCCTAAATTGTCTGTTTTAAATGGAATGAATTGGCCATCAATACCAATAGAGTTAGACCTATTTCCTTTAGAAGAAAGATTAATTGCTTTACGAATAACTTTTTAACAATTGTCAGTTAAAATTAATGTTGTTAATGTGCCTGTCAATATACAACCTGTTGTAAATGCACTTCCAAGACCTTTTGATGAACATGTGACAGTAGCGGTGAACTTGGAGAAGAAGTTGTCATTCAAATCTTGTGCATTCTCAGAAAATGTGCGTCCTGTTAGAGTACTTATAGCTTTGCACTGGCTCATGAAGATAGTGATCTTTACAAAAATGCAAATGTAAAAATAGATGAACATTGGAAAAAAGAAGTTACAGAAAATTGTATTGAAACAGTCCGTGAATTATTATCACCTGAAGCAGTTCTTACAAATGAAATATATTCAAACAATGAGAATGAAACTTGCAGCATTAAAACAGAAGATAGTTCATCACAATCGCATTCTGAAAAACCTTGTGCAAACGAATTGTATGATTCTGATGCAGAAGAAGTTAATGTCGAAACTGTTGGTAATATTGATACCCTTTTAGATGATGGAAACATTGAAAACAGGAATTGTACCTTTATATTTGCTCCTGGAGAAGGTCAACGACTATTGAGTATATACCAAGACAAAGATTCAGAATTCCTATGTTTTCCATCTATATTTTGTGGTAAAAAAAGTAAAGAAAATGACAACAGGTGTGTTCCTGTTCATTATAGGGATATTGCAAAATGGGAATTAAGGAGTCTGGACAGGCGAGCTGCAAATAGTATTCCAAATATTTTCTTCAAATTGAAAAAAATACAAATGAAACAACTGTTAGGCGGTGCCAACCTGGAAGAAATAAAATGACTGTAGCAGAAGCAAGAAATGTTGATACCATTGATAAGATTGTTAAAAAAGATGAAGGTTATTATTTGTTCAAACAGATTCGTAACTCACCTGCATACCTGGAAACTAGAAAAAAGGATATTTTTGCAATAATTCGTCAATTGGGATTACCAACTTGGTTTTTATCTTTGTCATCTGCAGATACAAGATGGACGGATCTTTTGCGTATATTGTCTTCACTGAATAAAAAGGTACATTACAATGAAGATGAAATTAATGGTCTCACATGGGAACAGAAGACACAACTCATTCAGTCAGACCCTGTTACTTGTTCCAGATACTTTGATCACAGGGCTCAAGAATTTATTAACATTGTCTTAAAAAGTGATCACAAACCACTTGGCCAGATTACTGATTATTTCTATAGAGTTGATTTCAACAAAGAGGATCACCACATATCCATATGATTGTTTGTATTCAAAATGCACCAAAATTCAATGTTAACTCAAATTATGACATAACTACCTATGTTGATCAATTTCTACAGTGCTCGATTGACGATCCGGATATGGGTAATCTAGTTGATATACAAAATCATAAGCATTCAAGAACATATAGAAAGAAGCAAGATAGAATTTGCCGGTTTGGTTACCCATTACTGCCCCTTCCAAGAACAATAGTATTAGAACCACTAGAAAATGACAAAGATATATACAGCAAGTTGTACCAACAAATTCAGACAAAATGAATGACGAGAAGGAAGGCTATGCTATTCCTTATGATTTGTTCCTGGAAAAGGCTGTTCAGAAAAATGAAGAAGATTATGTTAAAAGCATCAGAAGTTCATTGAATACTTCGAAAGTGTTTTTGAAAAGGAACCCCAGTGAGCTACGTGTTAACTTGTGCAATGTATATTGTTTCATATATCAGCAAATCTCAAAGAGGAATGAGTAATATGTTACATGCAGCTGCAAAAGAAGCACGAAATGGTAATATTGATATCAAAAGGCAAGTAAGACATAGTGGGAATGTATTTTCTAATAGCGTTGAAGTCAGTGCACAGGAGGCTGTTTATTTAGTTTTACAAATGCCACTCACCAAAAGCACAAGAGATGTAGTTTTTATAAACATCAGGTGAAAGGGTTCAGTTGCTAAAACCAAAGTCAGTTCTGGAAGAATTACCTGCAGACTCTACAGACATTGTAGCAGATAATATGATAAAAAGGTATTCCAAATGTCCCAAAATATTAGAAGAGTATTGTTTAGCAGATTATGTCTCTCAGTTAGATATTGTTTTTCCAGACAAGGAAATTGATTCAAATGCTCAAGAAGTAAATGATGATGAACATTTAAAAAGTGACTTATTCAATGATGGTCAGACTGTTTTACAGCTGAAAAATGGAATAAAAATTAAAAGGAGCTCTAATGCCAAAATTACACGTTATGTCAGATTTAGTCGCAAATCCGATGAAGAGAATTATTTCAGGGAAAAATTGCTTTTATTTTATCCATGGAGAAATGAGGAATCAAATTTACTTGGGAAATTCGACACATATACAAAACATTATGAATCAATGAAACATGGTTTAGACATGAAATACTCAAACTATGAAAACCACGTCGAAGAATTAGACCAAGCAAGAGAAATGGCCGAAGCAGACCTTCATGCATATGATGAGATTACCCCTGGAGCTCAGCAAACAGAAGCCGAAACTGCAGAAGAGGAAGAGGCATGTGAATCTGAAACATTTATACATTTCAATCCTGACAGAATATCTGAACATAGACATTATGCTATAGGGATTGAAATGTGTTGCTCTGCTTCAGCTGCACTAGTCGATAACAATGACAATCTTTTATCTGATGATCAGTATAGAGCACTGTTGCGCAGTTTGAACACAGACCAAAAACATTTTTATGATCATGTTACACACTGGGTAAAAACTAAAGATGCCCCATTGTATGCATTTCTTTCTGGTGGAGCTGGTGTTGGTAAAAGTGTTGTTATAAGGGCGCTATATCAAACGCTGTTTAGACATCTAAACATGAAAGATGGACACAATGCTGATAACATAAGAGTTCTAATATGTGCTTATACAGGAAAGGCAGCATTTACTATTGGTGGATCAACTATTTCTTCAGCTTTCAAGCAGAAATTTAAGCAATTAAATCAGACATTAACGTGTGACAATCTTAACTCGTTTAGATCAAAATGCAGAAACTTATCAGTTGTCATTATAGATGAAATTTCAATGGTTGGCAATTCAATGCTGAGCTTCATAGACCAAAGACTTCAAGAACTAAAAGGAACAAGAATACCATTTGGTGGTGTCAGTGCGATTGCTGTTGGTGACCTTTATCAGCAAACACCTATAAATGGTGACTGGATATCTAATGACTTAAGTAAAGATGCTACAGCGTTAGCCAACAATATGTGGAGAGATCATTTTAGATTGTTTGATTTAGTACAAATTATGAGGCAAAAAGACGATCTCAACTTTGCTAATTTACTTAACAGACTTAGAAAGAATGTCATGACTGATGACGATGGAATTCAGCTGCAAAATTGTCATATTAAACCAACATCGGAGGAATACATGATGAATGCCCCACACTTGTTTGCAGAGAACCTTTTCATGCATTCATTTAATGAATCTATCATAAACAACATGCAGACAGGAAAATGTAAAATAGCCTGCCACGATTCAATTTTGTCACCAAAACAAACTGTCCAAAGAAAAGCAAGATGTAGCTATAAAAAAAATACCTACAGATCCAAATAAAACAGCCAATTTACATTGCTCATTAACAATTGTTATTGGCATGATTTATGACTTCACAGTAAATGTAAACACTGAAGATGGTCTTACAAATGGAGCCTCTTGTATTGTTAAATATATTGAACACAAGCATATGCATACTAAACGTCCCAGCATTATTTGGGTAGAGTTTGATGAGGTCAAGGCAGGGTCAGAAACAAGAAAAAAAACTTAAATAGAGAATTCTATCATGAGCATATTACTGAAACATGGACTCCAATATTTGATATAGAAAGATCATTTATCTACAATAAAAAGACATGTCAAGGAATACAGTTTTCTTTGCAACCGTCAGCAGGGCGTTCTGTTCATAGAGCTCAAGGCAGTACATTGGAAAGAGTTGTTGTAGATTTATCACAACGGAAAACAAGGAAAATTCCTCATCTTCATTACGTGGCTTTGAGTAGAGTCAGAACAATGAAAAACCTTCATATATTAAATGAACAAGCTTTGAAAGTAGATGATCAAGTTGAAAAAGAAATGGCAAGGTTACATCAAAATGCCAAGCTTGATTTGTGTTATGTTCCACTTGATACAGTCGATACAACGTCACATTCTTACATTTGCATTTGGAGGATATCAAATATAACCAAGGTCTTTTGTCTTCACATGCATTTGCAGTTTCTTAAAGTCGACTGAACAATTCTGATCAAAACACAGATTATGATATAAATGGATTTAAATTGATACGAAATTACCTAAATGCAAAAGATAACATTCGACCTCCTCGTGCTTTGGCAATCTATATCAAGAATGATTTTGTGATAACTTCTAAACATACATTTACTTCAAAAAGCTTTGAATTCACGAGAATTAACATGACCTGTTTCATTGACATACAATTTGTTGTTTTGTATAAAGCACCTAGCATGTCAAATAAAGATTTCACAGCATCTTTTCAAAAAGAACTTGTTTCACAATTAAACTTATCTAAACCTTTTGTTATAATGGGAGATTTTAATCTTGATGTATTTGGTAAACACAGCAACTTGATAAAGCAATTATGTGAAGAATTGTCATGTAAAATGCTTGTTAATACACCAACAGCTGACAATAATTCAGTTCTAGATATTGTATTCCCAAATATTGATGGTGTAGCTGGGACAATGGAAACATACTGGTCAGATCACAAAATTATTTATTTTCATTCGCAACAAAATCATAATTGTAATTGATAGATCACAAAATTATTTATTTTCATTCACAGCAAAATCATATTTGTAATTGATTATTTCAGTTTGCTATCTGTAATAAAGTTTGCTCATTTATTAATCTTTTCCTTCATATTAACGGTTTCCAGCAGACAGCCTTTTGAAAACATAGTCACAAAAGAAAATAATTGCTCAAAATTATCTCCTTGCCTCAATATTTTTCACTTTACATCATAGGTAATCCATTCAGTTGTAGAGATTTTTATATTAATTGACAAAATATGTTCAAAGACGTCTGCTGCACAATGGTCGTATGAAGGAAAGGCTTAATGGATATTTTAAAACTGCTTTGAACAATTGAATTGCATATTAAAATATCTGCCCAATAATTATATGAATTTGATTTTCATACATTTTAATGTAATACACAATGCTCATCCATTATAAGTTTAATATTTTGCACTTACATAGGTTTGCAAAACCATTCAACATTGAATTTAACTAAATGTTTGTATTTATTGTGAATTTATGTGTACCAGTTTTGAAGTGAATACAGTGAAATATAATCCACTTACACATTACCATAATGCATATAGCAGTTTGGTCTTAACTGTCTGGCACTTCAATGTACATAGGTTTATCAGATTTCAAAGATCCTTTTATCATATTAATTTTAATTCTTTTAGCTTGTAGCCTACGCCAGGGATACATACATGCCTGTCCATATGTATACATAGTTGATCAATATAATTAATTGTTAAGTACATGTACTTCCACAATTCTTTTTCAACTTTTAAATGTTCTGGCCAAAGCTGTAAAAGTGTTATATGAGATTGTTGTGTTATCAAAACTTTTTCAAAGTTGTCTAGCTCTAATTATTTGCCTTTCTTTTTAACGATACATAACTTAAATCCATCTCAGTACATAATATATCTTAGTACAATATGAATAGTATAATAATACAGCTAACGCTGTTAAAGTGTTATATCAGATTATTTTGTTATCAATTTTTTTCAAAACCTAGCTCTGGCTATTTGCCTCTCTTACTAACATAACATCACTTAAATCCATCCCAGAAGATAATTATATCTTTGTAAATATGGATAATACAATAATACAGTACAAAACATCTATTATAACGTGATTTAATTTGATATTGCCCAAAAACGAATTGTATTTATTATACAGTATAAAAACGGGACTACCTGTGTCTTGTTAAATGTTCATTTGTTTACAATGTTTTTACATACATGAAAATGTGTCTTTCCGATTTTAATACTTTTTTCCATGTTTTCAATCTAAAAAAACATTTGTTATTGATTCAAAATACTGCAACAGGCAAAAATTCAAATGAACGAGTGACAAATAAGATTCATAATATGCACACATAAAAAAGTGATTGCATAATTTATAACTTGATCCGTAAATTCAGTGTATATGAGGGATCAAAGACTAGACCTGAACTTTTTGGAAAACATGCAGCATGATGTCATTGGTAGAGAAAAATAGTAAGTTCACACTTGTTTATTTCTAATACAAGCTAGTTTTATCGTTGTTTGCAAATGTTCTGACTATTATTGATACAAATTTGATTAATTGAATAAGCTTATACTGTAAAGTTTCCTCAAGATTGGTTAAAATCTAATTGTATTTATAATGAATGTGTTTTCCATACAAAAAATATATATCTGTTTATTAAAAAGATGAGGAACGGGGTGAACAAATCATGTTATTATGTTGTAATTTGCATTTAATTCATTAAAGGTACATATGTTGCATTTCCTTTCTAGGTGGAGGCGTTTCGTCCCATATGCAAGTTTCAACAAATCGCTTAATTCTATTTAGAATAATGTTTATTGCTTAAGATGAACAGGGAATGGCCAGGTTAGATAACAATATAACATCAGTTTTGAAGGTAATATACTTGCTGCATATTTGATAATAGGATGTTTCCAGTGATCATCTTTGTTTAAACCTTTCCCTCATATAGACACTTTCTGATGCCTCTGTAGCAAACAGCTTTTGAAAACATACTGTCAAAAGAACGAAATACTCAAAATGTTTACCACTTTTAGTCATTAATAAACCATTAAATTATAGAGATTTCCCATTGTTTGACAGCATATGTTCAAAGTTGTCTGCTGCAGATTACTTGTGAATTGGAATGGGTTAAACTGATGACAGTTTAATGAAATTAAACATGTACAAATTCACCTTAATGTAACTTTTCTTATGATAAACAGTACACTTTTGCAATAGTCAATTAATCAATCAACATAGCACAAATATTCATAAACCTATAATTCTATGTAAAAGTGCTATAAAAATGTGGAATAAAACTACACAATAATATAATGGCTGATCAAATAAATTACAGGTTTGAAAATAGTGAATTATTTGATGAAGGCTTTGGGATTAGCATATCATTGAATAATTGGATTATGCAACTTTTCAACGAGTGCAGCTTCACTAAAATGTTTCATAACATCACCCCACTTTTGGCAACCTGGAGAGTCTTACATCTTTCAAAGGGATGATTATTAGATAATTATATTATGTAATATTACAAAAATGCAGCTGGGCTTGCTTCTCCTGCCGTGGCACCCTGTGGATACCTACATCCTTCAAGGAGACTTGGTAAATATGTGTATTCCATATATATGTAAACACAACTAGATAGAATCAATCCTTATTTTACACCGTACAATCTAAATTACTTGTACTAATTATCCTGATTGGGTCAGATAAAACTAATCATATTCAATTGTTAGTGTAATCTTTATCAATGAATTCAATTCAATTCAAACAGTTTATTAACTCAATTCATGGTACACATGACAATATGAGCAATAACAAAATACATAC
>JAUELF010000002.1:1152090-1164860 GCA_031471495.1 Clinocardium nuttallii
ATTATCTCTACTTATCCAAATGTAAACGTCAAGAAGGAAACCAAGATCTGTGTCCATTATCTCTACTCATCCAAAGTGTAAACGTAGAGATGGAAACCAAGATCTGTGTCCATTATCTCTACTTATCCAAATGTAAACGTCGAGATGGGAACCAAGATCTGTGTCCATTATCTTTACTTATCCAAATTGTAAACGTCGAGATGGAAACCAAGATCTGTGTTCCGTGTCTCTACTCATCCAAATTGTAAACGTCGAGATGGGAACCAAAACCTGTGTCCAGTATATATGCAAACGTCGAGATGGGACTATGCCTTCAGGCCTTAAGGTCGAATTGCAATCTAAAACCAAGGATTCGATCATTTATCTAGTGATAGCTTACATTGTAAAACACAAATGTAAACTTGCAAAAATGTACACTTGTACTTTATATACCTGCTGGGTGTATTACGCGTAATATAACAAGTGATAAAATTAATCGGTACATTTGATTTTCTCTGATATGAGATGAAAAGTGCCGCCATATAAATAAATCCATTGCTATTCACAATTTCTCTCATACGGTCGTCATAAGATGACTCTGATGCAGACCATGTTTTGAAAGAATATTTCCCACATATATCAAATCTGCAGCAAACTACATTGAAAATATAAAAAATCTTCATAAATGAAATAAACATTTATTGAACAATTATTGAAGAATATAATTGGCAAAGCAGTGGTTGCTCGTATCGAACAATGTTTTTAAAAGTCGTCTGTTGCAGAGGCGTTTGTATGTGGAAAGGGTTACTTTATTTTATTGTATTATATTCTATTTAATTATATTCTATTGTATTATATTCTATTTAATTCTATTCTATTTAATTCTATTCTATTCTAGGTCTGGATTGACGCCGCCGTGCAGATTATGTTTTCTATTGGAGCGGGATTCGGCACCCATATCGCGTATTCTAGTCATAACAAATTCAACAACAACTGTTATCAGTAAGTTTATTTCACGTATTTTAGCGGGGGTTCCGGGAAGGCCAAACTTAGCGTTAGTATTATACCGGCAGGGAGCTCTAAATAACGGATAGTTTTCATGTTCAAAAAGATATATGTGACATATAATACCAGTAATGCGGGAGGTTGCGAGTACGAGCCCTCCTTCGCGCTCGGGGTTACGGAGTAAGCATTACAACTGTCTGGTTGTGGTCAGAATAAATGGACCAGAAGTAACTTACCCCGTGATATAACTGACAAAGTGTAGAAGCGGCGTAACACCGAACATCTACATTACTTCCAAAGAAAGTGACTCCCTTGTAATATAGACGGTTTGTCAGCCCATTGTTAGCGGACGACTAACGACATTTATAATACTTTGTATCAATAATAGGAAAGAAAGAATGGCCTAGTCTGGATTCGAACCAACGACCATTGGATCGACAGCCTCCTTCGTTTCCGACTGGGCAATCACGCAACGACTTATGTCAAAAGTCACATCATAGACGAAAACGTTAGTACGTTTATCTAGATCAGTCAACATTTTGAAATGTTTAAACTTCTGCAAATATTGCTTAAAGTGAGAACAAAGTAAGTCATTAGTAGTTCATAACTATTTTGGCAGTTAATTTTGAATCAAAGCACTATAGCGCTGAAGGCCTGGGGACTGCAGGAAGAAAGGAAAAGAGGGGGAAATGTGAAAGGAAATAACGATTGCAGCTTATATTCATGAAGTTATTGTTAAGAAGTTAACAGAACATATCAAACATAGTAAATATTATGAAACTGGCATTCGCAAAGTAAGAGCCCTCTAACGCTCACCGTAGTGCAAGCTCACAAGTATATAAATTAAATGTTTCGTCGCACGTACCCTACGGGCCCCCAGGTGAATCCGCCACTGCAAAGAAAATATTATGAAACTGGCATTCGCAAAGTAGCAGCCCCTATAACGGTCACCTGAGTGCAAGAGCTCACAAGTAAACAAATTAACATGTTTCGTCGCACGTACCCTAGGGGCCCCCAGGTGAATCAGCCACTTCATTTTCACGCGATTTCTTTTTGTTCTTCTTCGTTTCACTTCGCGAGTGTTAATACGTTAACCTCTCGGTGCATTAATTTTTAAAGCATTTGTTAAACTTATATTGGAATACTCACGCCTTAAGTTTTTCACTGATATTCCAACAACCTCATAATGAATTTTTTGGTGGAGATTTTAACCTTTTAAATGCAGATCTATCTAATCAAAGTTGAACTACTTTTCTCGCGCAGTCTCACCCTGCGTTAATCGGTGCTAACAGCAATTGGCAGACTGCCAATACTGAAAATAAGTCATGACAATGTACAAAATTAGTTTATGGTACTGGAGAGTGGAATTATTACTCCCTAATTTTATCCCAAAATTTTGATTCTAATATTTCAAGACAACTTTTGAACAGTTTTAAAACTTTGATTATGCTATCTATTTTCTGGAGTTCAGCACCTTTAAAGGAAGCCACCAGAAAACATTAATATTCGAATGTCGGTTTTCGTCATGCATCCCCTATTGAGAATTCTCATGACAAGAAAACGGCTAAACTATCGAGTTAAGCGTCGTTTTTCCTGTTCCAATGCTCAAACATAGGAGTAAATGAAACTGTAACTGGTGATAGTTGAGTCGTACTCCAGGATGATCAGCCACAATGTGTTTGTAACTATTGGAGATGTGAATACCTCTCTACAGATCAACGATGTCTGGTCAAAATTATACTGTTTGGCACACATTCTTTAAAGGTCTTGTAACTAAGTAGTGAAACGTGTTCTACCAGGTCTGACCACTCGAAATGTTCAGGCCGATCTGGACGAACGCTGGCCGCTAATGCGATATTTTCTAGTTTTCCTGGAACAGAGCTAATATGAGTTATTTAAGCTGATTTACAATGCGCGAATCGAGCTATTAGTAATGGTCCGTTATTGCGGAAGTGTAAAGACATGCTTCACGATATGTCAAAGTTAAATAATCATTGGATTACACTGACCAATTTCTGTCATCATACAAAAGTCTTCCAACTCGATATAATACTTCCTTTACACATTGAATTAGAATATGGTTATTTGATTTTTGCATTACCTAAATATACACGTTCTGAAACTTACCCTGTAGTTTAGATACAGAAATATAGTGCTATAGTATTGCTAGTAGCAATTCGGTCAAATAGCTATAAGTATATTTCCATGACTTTAACTATCTTTTTTTTGTTTACCTCAGTGACTGCCTGTTTACGACTGCTGTGAACTGTTTTACCAGCATATTCTCCGGGTTTGTCGTGTTTTCGTATCTGGGCTATATGGCCGAAAGACAACATAAAGACATAGACAGCGTTGCACAAGAAGGTGAGCAGCATTTATAATTACTCCCCCCCCCCCTTTCCTATTATGCTGTATAGAATGCTGGCTGCTGAACCCTTATTAAATACATGTTTAACCAATATAACGCATATGATTATGAAAACATCAAATGTATATATATATATATATATATAAATGAAATAAATACCGTTTTAAAGTGTTGCAAAAAAAACCTGCTCTTTATAAGCAATAACTTTTTTGTCGAAATATCATCCACAACAAAGTCAAAATGGTCTGCACGAGGAAAATCATACAACATACATTAATAATGTTCAGCAGTAGCTTTCCACCTTGGTGTTCCGAATTGCAGGCAAAGTGCATCAACTCACGCATGTGCTGATGCCAGGATAAACGTATTTGCAGTAGTGGTATTTACCAAAGAAAACTCAAGATATGACATTACTTTTGATACACGATTCAAAAACCATAATAACGTAAAAGCTATTCCCCTATTACACAATGCAGGTAAATGAAAGAAGCTTCCATGTGTGTTATGTTACTCATTTCATTAGTTGAGCCGTCTGTGTAAAGTATCGACCTGGATCAGCCTAAGCATGCCACACATGCTAACCCGGACAGGCACTTTTCGCCTCCTGTGGATTTTCTGTTTCAGGAATCATTTCTTTATACCTCTATTTCCCCTAAGACGGAATGTGTCGACCCGGAGTAGCCTGTACGGAAGGCGCAGGGTGATCTGTGTCGATACATTACGCAGAGACAGTTATGTTGGTTTTCTCGTGGAACGGCTCATTTGTATATTACAGGTCCCGGTTTGGTATTTATTGTGTACCCAGAAGCGATAGCAACACTCCCTGGTTCGTCGATATGGGCAGTCATATTCTTCTTAATGTTAATAACGCTGGGCATGGACAGTGCGGTAAGTTTGTTTATTTGTTTGAATTGCGGTATAAGCCGATTCCAGCAGCTTTCACACCATTTTCAACATTACTTCAGTTATATTACGATGATAGAACTCTTAGTCATGATCCCTATGTAAACAAACATTTATTAGACTAGAACACTATTTAAAAAATATATCGGTTATGTTAAAGCCTGACCTTTTTAATAGTTAATTGCATTTACTGCACACATGCTAAGCCTGGCACCGAAACACCAGCATTCCTGGGTGCAAATGACCGGAACAACTATCACACTCTTTGAATTTGTTGGTATGACTATGGAACGCCGCACCATGATGTGCAGGCGCAGTAGCATTGAATGTGACGGGTTCTTCATAACATGTGACGGTCTTATCATTTCATGAGACAGAATTGTCATTCCATGTGGTGGGGTCAACATTACGTGTGATAGCTTTGTCCTGATGTGTGAACATTTTATTCATACATGTGACGACACCTATAATATATATGCCGGTAGTATCATTAAGTGTGACTACACCTCTAATATATGTGACGGTATCATCATTACGTGTGACTTCACCTCTAATATATGTGACGGTATCATCATTAAGTGTGACTTCACCTCTAATATATGTGACGGTATCATCATTAAGTGTGACTACACCTCTAATATATGTGACGGTATCATCATTACGTGTGACTACACCTCTAATATATATGACGGTATCATCATTACGTGTGACTACACCTCTAATATATGTGACGATATTATCATTACGTATGACTACACCTCTAATATATGTGACGATATTATCATTACGTGTGACTACACCTCTAATATATGTGACGATATTATCATTACGTGTGACTACACCTATAATATATATGACGGTATCATCATTACGTGTGACTACACCTCTAATATATATGACGATATTATCATTACGTGTTACAACATCTCTAATATATGTGACGGTATCATCATTACGTGTGACTACACCTCTAATATATGTGACGATAATATCTTTACGTGAAACTACACCTCTAATATATGTGACGATATTATCATTACGTGTAACTATACCTCTAATATATGTGACGGTATCATCATTACGTGTGACTACACCTCTAATATATGTGACGGTATCATCATTACGTGTGACTACACCTCTAATATATGTGACGATATCAGCATTACGTGTGACTACACCTCTAATATATGTGACGATATAATCATTATGTGTGACTACACTTCTAATTTATATGACGATAGTATCATTACGTGCGACTACACCTCTAATATATATGACGATATCATCGATACGTGTGACTACACCTCCAATTTATTTGACGATATTATCATTACGTGTGACTACACCTCTAATATATGTGACGATATTATCATAACGTGTGACTACACCTCTAATATATATGACGGTATCATCATTACGTGTGACTACACTTCTTATATATGTGACGATATTATCATTACGTATGACGACACCTATAATATATGTGACGATATCATCAGTACGTGTGACTACACTTCTAATATATATGACGGTATCATCATTACGTGTGACTACACCTCTAATAATGTGACGATATCATCATTACGTGTGACTACACCTCTAATATATGTGACGATATTATCATTACGTGTGACTTCACCTCTAATATATGTGACGATATTATCATTACGTGTGACTACACCTCAAATATATGTGACGATATCATCATTACGTGTGACTTCACCTCTGATATATGTGACGATAATATCATAACGTGTGACTACACCTCTAATATATGTGACGATATTATCATTAGGTGTGACCCAGTCATCGTTGGGGTATAACACAAGCGGAACGTAGGCATCCAGTATGTTTGGATCCAACTTTGTTGGTGGCGTATTTGACTCTATAACGGATTTAATTATATAGCAAAGGTTTATTGTTTGCGTACGGACTATTTGTCAATAACCACTGCCTGGAATTCAATGACGATTTTCCGGGGTACCAAGTACGATATACAGTGGTTTTATAAATATAAAGATTACTTCGACTCATGAACATTAAAACGACCTAAGGCGTGTATATATAAGGGGCGTTTTGCTTGTTCTAACATCTATGTTTGACCCGTTTACTCTATGTTGCGGACGTCTGAATAAGACAATTATTTTGAGTACCCAAATAATAGGATTGGGTTAGATAATAACAGAGATGTTGTGGGGGGAAAAGAGCTGAATACCCTCCCTTAACTCTGTTTCTGTATTTTCAGTTTGGAGGTCTGGAGTCCCCTTTGACGGGTCTCTCTGACCATTTCTACAGAGTGTTCCATAAGAAACATTACCGAGAAGTGTTAACATTAATCATCGTTGGATCCGCTTTCCTCTTTTCCATTCCCTGTACCACTTATGTAAGTTAATATTTCCTGTACCACTTATGTAAGTTAATATTTCCTGTACCACTTATGTAAGTTAATATTCCCTGTACCACTTATGTAAGTTAATATTCCCTGTACCACTTTTGTAAGTTAATATTCCCTATACCACTTATGTAAGTTAATATTTCCTGTACCACGTATGTAAGTTAATATTTCCTGTACCACTTATGTAAGTTAATATTTCCTGTACCACGTATGTAAGTTAATATTTCCTGTACCACTAAAATGACTTATGTAAGTTAATATTTCCTGTACCACGTATGTAAGTTAATATGTATTCATTTAAAAAAAATGTCTTGAGCCATGCAGGTTGTATTTACTGACCAGGTACAAGTTTCCCGCGAACAATACATATTTCATTCCTTGTACTAGTGATATAAGAAAACAATATACTGAACCAATACAGTGTAGTAATCACTAGCTGGCTTTTCATTCCTTGTACTAGTGATATAAGAAAACAATATACTGAACCAATACAGTGTAGTAATCACCAACTCTTAAGACACAAACAAGATGAGTTCGGGTAATGTTATGACTGTTTCTTAACATATTGATGGAATAAGAATCTGCGAACTCTTGATTGGTAACCAACTGACTTATAGAACGGATTATATATTACAGACATCGTTATTAACACTTTCCCTCATACGACAATTCAGCAGCAGACGACTTTGAACATATTTTGTCAAAAAATGAAAAATCTCTATAATTAAATGGATAACCTATGACAAAAAATGAAAACATTGTGTCAAAGGGAGAAATTGCACGTTTTGTGCAAATTCTTCTTTTGACACTATGTTTTCAAAAAGCCGTCTGCTGCAGAGGCGTCAGAAAGCGTCTATATGAGGGAAAAGGGTTGAAATAAACAGGGATGAGTTTGATTAACTTATTAATTGTTTTATTTTATAAATCCAGGGCGGCATGTACGTATTCCGGATTCTAGATACATTTGCCGCTGGTACATCTATACTGTTCACAGTTCTGTGCGAGGTTATAGCCATAGCCTGGTTTTACGGTAATGGTTTCTTATGTTTCCAAAGATTAAAGAATAAAGATTTACAAAAAATAAACCACTCCACGGGAAACCAAACATTGAGCCCTATTTTACTATTCTCAAAAATAGACTTCGAAAAATTACAGGTCATCAATCTTCTTTTTTTTTTTGGCCTGTCAATGACATGACTAATTACATCATCGGCAGAATTGTAGGTTTTTGGGCTAACTTGCAATAATTAACTTTAGGTTAAAACACATTCACTGCTGACGCATTTACAAACATTCTCATACAGCTGTTTGAGCTGAATCCAAATCTAAATATTGAGTAAAAATCGTGGATAACAGTAGATATCCTAAACAAAAATCACTACCCAATGTTCTGGTATATTGACGACCAACGGTCAGTGTTTAATTCGAGCTGAAGAGTTTAACCATAGGTTTAAATGGAGGACACCCATCGCCAGAGTTTGACCATGATCGTCCCTATTCCACGTGTATTGATGTATTTATTAGAGCGTCCCGGCCTCGAGAGCGGGAGACACGGTTTCCGTCCCGGGTCGGTTCATACAAAAAATAATTTAAACATGTGTGCAGTGGCTTCTCTTCTTGGCACTCATTACTTGTCCTGATATAACTGAAATAAAGTTGAAAGTGGCGTGAAACACCATCATTTAACCCTTTCCCTAATATGACAATTCTGAAGCAGACGAAATTGAACATATTTTGTAAAAACATAGAAAATCTCTATAATTGAATGGATAAACTATGACTAAAAGTGGTTGGAAAACATTGTGTCAAAAGGAGGAATTGCACATTTTGTGCAATTACTTCTTTTGTCACTATGTTTTCAAAAAGCCGTCTGCTGCAGAGGCGTCATAAAGTGTCTATATGAGGGAAAGGGTTAACTCTTTTCCTCATATAGACGCTTTCTGAAGCCAATGCAAAATGAGCAATTGCTTCTTTTTGTCTTATGCTGAAGACTTTAAATAACATTTTTGTAAAAGGAGAAATTGCTCATGATGAGAATTTCCGCTTTTTGCTACGATGTTTACAACTCAATTTGATGATTACACTTTTATCTTTAGAGATTTTCCATATATTTACCAAGAGGGTTTCAGTCTTCTTGTTGAATGTGGGAAAGGGTTAATTGGAAATGTACTCATGAAATTTAATTGAAATACTGTGGAATTAGAAGCAATGTTAAGCCTTACCCCTCTCCCATATTAACTGATAAACAGCAACTCGAAACAACTATTCTGATGAAATCTATTTAAGCAAGTTTTTTCCTCTTTCAAGACTTTATCTTTAAATTCTAATTAGACAGGTTCTTGAGACTATGTTATTCAACAGTAAGACGGACCCATTACTTAATGACATTCTGGATAAAGGCACTGTTTAAGATGAAAGGAAGTCACTTTTGTTTGTTGAAATTTCAATAGTTTTTGTTACAAATTTTCTATTTAGTCTCTTTTTATGTATTTACCAGTGTGGTGGCCCAGTTTAAATGGGGCTCTGTGTTTTTTAGTTAAACTATTCCAAGATGAACAATACATTATTTTCCCTAACAAATGACTGATTGAAAAAGTTGTGTTTGATTAGGAGCACCTTTGGATGTTTGAACAGCCCTATATTTGTATTGCATTGTATTAAAACTGTCCCTATGTCAACAAATATATTTAGATCATGTTATCGCCCCATTCCAACTTATCTCGGGCCGTAATGAGACTAAGAGAAAATGACGAGTAGAAAGACAAAACTTTGTTTGCACAGTTTATAGAAATCGGATTTCATTCATTTATCTCAAGCCCTGATATAAAATCACTTTGACAATAAGTGCACTCCGGTTGAACTTATCGTAAGAAGAAGAATAATTTATATGAACACATAACTAAAATCAAACAACAACCAATATGTAAATCATTAAGGGAAAAGGAGTCCATTCAATTGGCATTACTAAAGAACTTTATTACTTCATAACATTCTGATATGTTTTAATGGAATTGACCTCTTCTAGAAAACATACAAGCAAATCTGATCATTGGCTAGGATAAAATATTCAACCCTCTCCCAATGCAGCAGACAACTTTTGTAAACATAAGTGAGGCAAAAGGAGAAATTGCTCATAATAAGCACTTTCTCCTTTTGTCACAATATTTTCAATCCAGTTCAACAATAAGATATATTATTTTTGTCAACATATTTGCCATACTTATGCCAGGTTGCTTTCAAAGTCATCAGCTGCAGATATTTTGTATATGGATATGGGTATATATAAGCAAAGGGTCCTGTGGTCAAATTGTGAAAGACCAAAATGCATCAGAAAAAGGATACCATGCATTGCCTTGGCTGTTTGTCAAGACAATAAAAACATGCAGATTGGTTCCCAGTCGATTGACATCTTGTTACAGGTCCCCGTTTTTATGGTCCCATATCTATTCAAAGGGTCTTCCTGTCTCTTGTCTAAGGGAGTAATGCAGGGGCTATGAAAGGTATTCATCATTAAATTGCCCATTCCTTCTTTACTCCTTTAATGTCTGAATATTAAACTCACTGATAAAATTCATAAACAAAAGTAGCTGGAATAAAGGAGAATTTAATCTTTGTGGACAAATGCATTGAAAAAGCTGTTTATGGGAAAGGGTTAGAGCTTCCTCAAAATTTTAGGCTATCAATTTGTTCAGCCTTGATACCCATTTATGGTCTTATCCCCAATTTAACTCGAGCCCTGATAAAAGACCCTTTTTTCTTGGCCCCTTGCAAAGTTACCTGTGAGAAACACCATGAGCAAGAATACCTCTGTTCCTATGAACAGTTATTTCTTTTGTCACATAGTTTTTCCAAACAATTACAAAATAGCTAAAGAAAACATTGTGATACCAATAAATGATTATAAGTGACCATAATTCAGAATAGTTTTAATAACATACTGCACAAGTGAAGAGCTCAAGAGAATGTGTTGCCAATAGCAACCCTGGGGCAATTTTTGGCTAACTCTACCTTTTAATGGGAAGGATAAAGATCTGCTTTATCTTTTCATATTATAAATCCTTAATTGTGAAAAGGTGATGGCCATATTTTATTCACCCTGTTGGCTGTGAAAGGGAGACATGTAGTGAGTCACAGAATCTACTTTACATTAGTGCAGATAGTTTTTTGCAAACACTGTAAAGGATATGTATAGTGCATGGCAGTGCATTTTAGCCTTTGACCTCATCAGTGACTGGCAATCCTTGTTAAGTGACTTTTATTTCAATTATCAGTTAACAGATATTGATGAAGTTTTGATATAAAAACTAGAATTTATCTTCATGAAAAGTAAAATTTAATGAATTAAAAAGTATAGGGTTAATTTCTAAAGTCTTTCCCTACCCAATTCACTGATGTATACAATTTATTCATTATGAAAAGAAATGATAATGGTGATTTACATTCGTGTTATAAATCAATAGCTGATGCTAAATAGCATTAACTGCCACTTTCAGTGGTTGCCATTATATCTATTTTTGCATTAAACCCACAAAATATCCTTTAACTATTTTTGGGTTGTTTTCATAAATACCTGGTGTATATTTATCGAAGACAAGAGAGCAACGGAGGCTCGGTGATTCGTTAATTGAAATTATACACCCCTAAGTGACCTCAAGATTGAAAATGAATTTACAATAGACATTTGGAAAACTTTGCTTAATTTTGATTGGTCTTTGATGCAAGACTGGATATTATAATACGGGTGTTTGGGGAAATTAATAAGAAGGTAAAAGTTGTTTGATATCTCTTTATAATGAGTTTGTGATGGAGAAATACAGCCATGACCAACGTTTTGGTATCGCATAACAGCTTATTGGGTAAGCATGCTTGTATTTTAAAAACCTTTTTCTCTTATTATCTCATACTCTCCTTTTATAACTAAGGGAGAAACTGTAAAGTTTCGGTGTGTTTCCCCCAGATTTTTTGTCAGTTTTAAAGCTATTGTGGAAGCTGTAGTGAATGTATGAAAAGATGTGGCTACGTTCCCCTAAATGTTCTCAAATAAAAGGTTCCATCATTTGGACGCATTAGGCACTGTATATCAAGAAAGGGAGAAGGTTTTAACTAACTTAATATAGATATTCTCTCTGAAGCTTTGTTTGACTGGGATAGAGCCAGTTGTGTCTGGAGAAGGGGAAGCGCATTGTTGACAGAGCCGGCTAATGTTTTATCATTTCTATGGATTATATAGACCAATTAATGGTCATCTTTTAGCTGCTGTGTATAAAAGCTAGTTTTATTTTTAGAAAATGTAGACTGGATAAGATAATAATGGAGGATGTCGTCCAGTAGGAATGTGTAAGCTGTGTTATTATTATTATCCGCTGCTTCTCTATAATTCATTTGTCTATTTATTTATTTTTTCGCTATTCTTTTTCCTGCTTATTTGACCTACATAATATGTATTTATGGCTTTTTCCCTTCCGTCAGTTTATAGCTGTTTATGGATGGCAGTGCTGACAGAGGTCAGACTGGACTGTGTGTAATTTTCAATATGTGTAGAGAAGATGAAGAATAATTACCCAGTCTGCAGCCGCCCTGAGTGTTGAAATGTGATAAACTTCCAGTCGCACTTCATGTTTATCAACCAACCTGTGAAGGAATTTCATTGACAAAAAAGTTTGTGAAAACACCTCTGGAAAATCTTGTCTGGTTTTAAAGGGCCCTAATCTAACAGACATTTTCTTGTATTTTGTAGAATAGGAGAGGTGTTTCCATGTTTTGTCTGTGAAATGATATAGACTGGTTTATTTTTTTGGGATAGATTCTCAGTGTAGAGATCAACCTTTCTTGACTGGTCTAACTTTGAACATGTGAATTATAGGTGAACTAAAATGATAGTTCATTAATTTCAAATGTTTTAATATTTCTAAATAGGCATTTGAAATAACATGAAAACTAGAGCCATTCCTAGTATGACTTATGATGTTATTTTTTTATATAAAACTAAGTTTTAACACCCCCCCTTTCCCTCATACGACAATTCTGCATTAGACGACATATTTTGTCAAAAAATAGAAAATCTCTATAATTGAATGGATAACCTATGACTAAAGGTGGAAAACATTGTGGCAAAAGGAG
>JAUELF010000002.1:1280092-1292139 GCA_031471495.1 Clinocardium nuttallii
TGTGCAATTTCTTCTTTTGTCACTATGTTTTCAAAAGGCCGTCTGCTGCAGAGGCGTCAGAAAGCTTCTATATGAGGCAAAGGGTTAAACCTTTATTGATCAATCAATCCTTGGCGCTCAGGATTTCGCGGATAGCATTACAGATATAACTTTAAAAAAATTGTGAAATTGGTGTTAAATACCGTACAAATTAAGATCAATTAAGCGAATTTCGATACTGAAATGCTCTCCTTATTTAGAGCTCTGACAACATGTGTTTCCATTTTCAGGCAGATGCAATCTCGACATTGGAAAAAGAACATGACTACAAAGAGGAGCATTTTGACTTTATTCAAATGTATATTAGACAACTATGTTTAAGTTGTATCCTTTAACTGCATTGTACAATCAGGTTATATCATTTTGACTTTATTCAAATGTATATTAGACAACTATGTTTAAGATGTATCCTTTAACTGCATCGTACAATCATGATATATCATTTTGACTTTATTCAAATGTATATTAGACAACTATGTTTAAGGTGTATCCTTTAACTGCATTGTACAATCATGTTATATCATTTTGACTTTATTCAAATGTGACAACTATGTTTAAGTTGTATTCTTTAAACTGCATTGTACAATCATGAAATATTTTCAAATCAGAAATACTTTTTCTTTAAGTCTCTCCCTTAACTTTTTGTTAAACCTATGGTTAATGGTCTTGACATAGGTGTCATCATTAACTATCTGTAAGTGTACATGTACATTTATCAACCCTTTCTCTCATATAGACACTTTCTGACGCCCCTGTAGCAGGCTTTTTGAAAATAAAGTGACAAAAGAAGAAATTGCTCAAAACAAGCAATTTCTCCTTTTGCTACAATGTTTTCCACTTTAAGTCATAGGTTATCCATTCAATTAAGGAGATTTTCTTTTTTTGGCAGTACATGTTCAAAATCGTCTGCTGCAGAATTGTTGTATGAGGGAAAGGGTTAAAAAACTGTAATGTCAGACAAACCATCCTTTTTAAATTGACCTTTTCACAATACATGAGAGAAGTGGTTAAAATGCAATAACTTCCTGATGGGTAACCTAAGTTTATAATTATTCATTTAATCTGTTTCCCACTTTCCGATGCATTTTGACACATCTGCATCAGACGACGTTTTAAAACATTGTGGCCAAAGGAGAACTTTTTTATAATGATAAGTTTCTTTTTGCCACAATGTTTTCAACGCTGTTTATTTTCTTTTTATAGAAATTTTCTTAATTTCTTGAATTGACTAAACACTTGCCTACATGTTTGATGTGTAAGGACAATATGTAAACATCCCTGTTAACCCATTCCGGTTCCCTCATATAGATGCTTTCTGATACCTCTGCAGCAGATAACTTTTTGAAAACATGGAAACAAAAGAAAAAATTGCTCATCATTTCTCCTTCACCTCGATTCAATGATTGAACTTTCATTTTAAGGTGTTTTCCAATTTTGTTCTGGTATGTTTTCAAAGTTGTCTGCTACAGAGTTGTGATAGGTGGGAAAGGGTTAACTCCTCCTTTTATAGGTTTCTTTGATGATATCTAAAATGTTGAAATCGGCCTTCATTTCAAAAATCAAATCTGTTTATTAGATTCCTTGACCTTAGCTTAGATGGTGCTGCAGTGTGTTACACATCAGTAAAGGAAGAGAAGAATTGTGATCTTTTACATAAATATTTATTACATAGAATATATGGATTTCCATTTAACTCAACCGCATATGTTGTGGAAAAAGATTGTGTGTTCATGTAAGTATCATAAACAAGTTCACTGCTACATGTGTGTTCTAAAAAACATCTTAAACTGTTTATTGCTACATGTGTGTTCAAAAAAACATCTTAAACTGTTTACTGCTATACGTGTGTTCATGTAATCATCTTAAACTGTTCACTGCTACATGTGTGTTCAAGAAAACATCTTAAACTTTTCACTGCTACATGTGTGATCAAGTAAACATCTCACAACGTTCATTTATCCATGTGTGTTGATGTAAATTTTGTATTAAGAATTGTTTGTTGCTATATGTGAGTGAGGAAGAATCACAAATTGAGCCCCAGGTTGCTGCCTGCTTACAACAAATCTTCAGCCGGCAACTTTGAAAGCATATAGGCAAAAATATTGAAAATATCTATTAATGAAAGTATAATAATTGAATAAGTTGAAAACATGGTCAAAAAGTCTGCTCTAGATTACAGTTTTAGTTTAATTGCTGTGATGTAACTTAATAAATACTGATGTAAATCATCATGAAAAAAGAGTACTACTAATTTCTTGGTTGTTTTTGTTTTCAGACCCACAGGCTGGGATAACGATAAAAAGATAGCTATATTACATGAAAATTTACAAAATATAAAAGCACATGAAGCATATGAAGATGTCGTAGCAAAACCAATAACTAGAAAGGTATGTTACAACGGTATTTTTTAGCTCTACTGGCCAGAGGCCAGAAGGGGTTATGCCATGGCGTTTTGTCTGTCGTCCGTGCATCAGTAACGATTTCTTGTTAACACGATACAGTCTTCTGTTTTGATTGTGCCTCAATCAAACGTATACAGTAGTTAGATATCCATGAGAGCTCTGTTCCTTTCACAAACCAGCCTGATCCGCCCATGCAAGACTGGATTATGGCCCTTGAAATTGTTAAAATTGCTATAATACAGCTTGTTAACACGATACAATCTTCAGTTTTGATTGTATCTCAATCAAAGTTATACAGTAGTTAGATATCCATGAGAGCTCGGTTCTTTTCGAAAACCTGCCAGATCTGCCCGTGCATGACTGGATTATGGCCCTTGAAATTGTAAAAATTGCTTTAATACAGCTTGTGAACACAATAGAGCCTCCATTTACAATCTGATCTTCACCAAACTTAGATGGTAGTAAAATACAAGCCAGATCCATGCCAGTAGAGCATAGGCCCTCATTGTTTTATTGAGCACTGGTCTTATACTCTTCTCAATGAATATTCCTGAACAATTTTAGCCACCTTTTCAGTGAGAGTTGCCTAATTAAGGTAAAGGCTTAAAAAGCAGAAAATAGGAGGGAATATTTATTTATGTTAACCCTTTCCCACATACAACAAATCTGCAACAGACGACTGAACAAAATTATCAAAATAATATGAGATTTTTTTTTAAAAGAGTTAACAACATTGTGGTAAAAGGAGCAAGTTCTCCTTTTTTTGCAACAATGTTTTTAAAAAAGTTGTCTGCTGCAGAGGTATCATAAAGTGTTTTGTATGTGGGAAAGGTTTTAAGCTTTTTCTCTCCATTTCAGCCAGTACAAAGAGACGCAGAAGTAACGGTAGAAGACGTACAAGTGTTCCTCATGAAACAACAGTCCTATCTGAGTAAAGCACCATCACCTAGTGCAGGAGGGGTAGGTTTTACTTTATTTATTTAAAACGCTTTCCCTTATACGACAATTTTACTACTTTGAACATATTTTTAAAAAAAAAATGGAAAATCTCTATAATTAAATGGATAACCTATTACTAAAAGTGGAAAAGATTGTGGCAAAAGGAGAAATTGCACGTTTTGTGCAATTTCTTCTTTGGTCACTATGTTTTCAAAAAGCCGTTGCTGCAGACATCAAACAGCGATTATATGAGGGAAAGGGTTAAAACCCTTTCGGTTTCCCATATACATCAACACTGCAGCAGACGACTTTGAACACGTCAAAACAAATATATGGAAAGTTAACCAAATATATGAAAGTATAATAATTTAATAGAGTTGAAAGCATTGTGAGAAAAAAGAGAAATTGCTCATCATGATAAATTTCTCATCTTGTCGCAATCTTTTCAAAATTCGTCTGCTGCAGAGGTGTCCGAAAGCGTCTGTATGTTGAAAAGATGTTATACAGTTTGACTTGAATTAACCCTTTACCTAATACTGTTGCCTTTTGACTCATCTGCTCAAGACGAAATTTGAAAACACTGGCAAAGGGAGAAATTACTCGCAATGATCTGCAGATCAATTTCTCCTTTTGCCACAATGTTTTCAAGTTTATTAAATATCTGTTCTTTAATCTAACGAGTAAACTCAGGGAGCTAGAAAGGACATTACCTAACATTGAATTTCTGTAACTGCTCTAGTTTGATGTGCAGTCAATAAAATTATTATACATATCTGTAAAGCATAGAATTTTGCTTGCAAGGGTCCAAAGGTCACGTGCTTATTTTGATGACTGGTTTTGGTAACTCACACTATTACTCTTGGAGGCAATTTGAAAGCATCTGAAAACTTATGTTGACAGACGTTTGAAAACATTTTGAAAAAGAGGAAAATTGCTCAAAACAAGGAAAGACCTCTTTAACCCTTTCCTTCATATAGACGCTTTCTGACGCCTCTGCAGCAGACAGCTTTTTGAAAGCATAGTGACAAAAGGAGAAATTGCTCGTTGCCACAGTGTTTTCCACTTTTAGTCACAGGTTATCCATTCAATTATAGAGATTTTCTATTTTTTTGACAATTATAATCAAAGTTATTGCTGCAGAATTGTCGTATGAGTGAAAGGGTTAAGTCTGATCCAAGATGATTCAACTGCATATCAATGTTGTACCGCCTCAGTAGTGTAGTGGTAGAGCAACTGCCTTGATGTGGGTGGTCGCATGTTCGATCTCTGACCAGGTCATGCCAAAGTCTAGAAATTGAAGAAATTGGCTGCTCAGGGTTGTTGGGCTGACTGGCTGGTTTCAGTAGAACTGGTAACGCGATGATATTACTGAAAAATTGTTAAAAGCTGCGTAAAAACATGAAACAATCATTTAATCAACTTATCCCACAGAAATTTATCAACAGCAGACGATTTTGAAAAATCTAGGCAAAAATGTGGTAACTTTCTTTAATAGAAAACATTGTAGCAAAAGGAGAAATTGCCCATTATTCTTTGATTGTCGTCTGCTGCAGAAGCATTTAAACGTAACTGCATGTGGAAAAGGGTTATGAATATGAATTACTAGTAATTCAGCTAGGCCCTTTTCTGCCTGCAGACCCGCACACAGAAGACTACTTTTGAAAACATTGTGCCAAAAGGTGAGATTGTGAACCAACAGCAATTTCTCCTTTTGCCGCAATGTTTTTAACTCTTTGCAATATTTAAATTAGAATTTCATTTTTAAGAGATTTTTCATACCTAGTTATTTTCAAAGTCGTCTGCTGCAGATTTGTTGTATGAGGGAAAGGATTAATAGAGTTCTGATAATCATGTTGATTTTTCAGGAATCTCCAGCTCGGCCAGCTGGCACCTCCGCGAAGCAGATGACTTCCACACCGCTAGCTAGAGCAGGTTCATCACCCACACCCTCATCAGCGTCGCCCAAAAAGGTAAATGGTTCAAACAAAATCACCAATTATAACATTCCTTTGAAACCCTCATGATGATTCAAGCATAAATATCAAACTGGAAGAATTATGTTGCTATAAGTATGTCTAAAGGAAGTCTAGTCAAATTTGAGTGGTGTGCTCTGTGATAATCTCCCTCGGGTCATATGTGAACAGTGAAGATATAGATTACCATGCGCTATTTTGAAGTCAGATTTTGATATTCACTGTTGAACTGTTTATGTCATGGTGAAGTTCACTTGGGCTAGGCTCATTCCTTGCCTTATACTACTGAGACAACCAGGTATCATGCATAATTGTGCTTTTGCTGTGATAAAACTGAAAACAGCAATAATAATAAATTGAGTAATTAATATATTCAAAGTGTGATCAATATATTTATTCAATTGACTCTTGAGAGTCCAATCCAAGATTTCTTCTTTTTGTTATAAAAGAAATAACAATTCCCCTTGAAAATCAAATGTTTATGTTTGTATAACAGTTAGATATTTATGTGTGATACATCTATGAAAGTTGACCCCCCTCCCTGCCTTAAAACTGGTTGCAGTTTCCTGGACCTAGATAGGAGATTTAATAAGACAGCTTATTTTTTTTATCAAATTAATGCCATTTATGTGCTCTATCTTCTCCCTTATTTTGTTGTTCATGACATTTGTTTATCATGCTACCAGCAATTTTGTAAGCTATTTACAAACAATATAGACAAAGATCAGATTGCACATTCATGCAGTTTGATCATTGTCTATATTGTTCACTATTATTAGTATATTTACTCTTTCTCACATACAGCAAACTGCAGCAGGCAACTTTGAAAGTGTTTTGAGCTACATATTGGAAATCACTGAAAATGACAGTATCATAATTCAATTTAGTTGATAACACAGTGGCTAAAGGAGAAATTGCTCATCATGAGCAATTTTCTCCTTTTGCTACAATGTTTTCAACCCTTTCCAATACTTATTATTTCATGAGCAATTCCTCCTTTGTCTTCTGAAGTCTACTGCTGCTGATGTGCTGAAATGAGTCCTTATATGGGAAAGAGTTCATTTTTAGCACAGCATAACTACATGTACTTGATTGATTGGCACAAAAATTTGTTAGAAATCCATAATGGTGAAAGCATATTGCTGGAATGCAGCAGGATAAGGGTCAAGTAATGGGTTAATTGATTTATCATTATTTTTGTTTTACTTGTTACCAGAAAAACCCCGTTATTTCAGTGTTTTACTCACAATGCATGTTGGTATAGGGCCTTGGAAATTTTTTTTAAACTGACAATTACATCTGTGTTACATTGCATAGAATTTTAATGTCACAAGTGCTGTCATATGTTACAAAATTATTAGTATAACATAAACTGTAAAGCAAAGCAAGATATGTGGTCGAACCAATTCAAGATATTTGCTCAGAGTGCATTTAATAATTACGTCAAAATTAATTTAATGTATAACAAGCAGAAAGTATTCTTATCAAAATAATGGAAACTCTTATAGACTACTCTTGTTTATATACTTAAATCTCAAAACAGGATAGAAAACTTTGCGAGGAAAAATTGGCAGTTTCTTTCATTCTCACAATGTTTTTAAATGTCTAATACATAGGCAGCCAAAGCAAAAAGATTCAATAAAATCCATTAATACATTAATTAAATAGGGTCAGGTTTGTTGGCTTAAGACTTTGTTTCAACAGGTTTGATTCCCCCAACCAGTCCCTTTGTATAACCATGTGTATATCTAAAATAAAGTGGATTCATATTTATTTGATTTATTTGAGTTTTGTGGAAAGAGACACACTAAGCAGATATAAGTTATTAAGTTTGCAGGGTTATATGAATGGACCCTTTCCAACTTGCAGACACATTTTGACACTTTTACAGGAGACCATCTTTGAAAATATTGTGGCAAAAGCAAAAAATTGTCTAAAAATTTAGACTTTTAATTGCAGGTCTGCATATTTTTGCCTTAATATTTTCCAAATTGTCAACTGCAGATTTGGTGTATGTGGGAAAAGGTTAAATCGTCTTCAGTGATGGTTCTTGTTGTTACTTAATGTGTATGATAGAGCAATATGGAATCCACTGTGTTTTATACACATTATTCATACAAAGTTTACATGTTCACAAGTTAACCCCTTCCAGCTTACAACAATTCTACAGCAGATGACTGAAAAAGTATTGGGGGGAAAAATATGCAAAATTTCTATATACAAATTTATGACCTGAATAGGCTTGAAAACATTATGGCAAAAAGAGAAATTGCTCATAATGAGCAATTCCTCTTTTTGTCTTTCTGCCAAGATACAAGTCATCTGCTGAAAAGGCGTCAAAAAACAGAAAGGGTAAACGTTTTATTTTGGTGAATGTGCCTGTTGTTATTTAAAATATAATTAATAAATACCACAAATATCTTTTATTTATAGAAATTGGTAAGTTTATTTCTCTTTTTGTTGTTTTCTTTCTTTAACTGAGTTCATCTATGTATTAGCAAAAATTACAGATCTTTTACTTCTGTATCTGCTCAACTTGGAAAGACAGATGTTTATATTTATGACAGAGTATTGCATCATTGCATGATAATCATTGCTTTGAAGACAAGATGATTTTAGATGTTGTTTGCTTTGTTAAAATAGTAAATTTTAAATATAACCCTTTCCCTTATAAGACAATTCTACAGCAGACAACTGTGAACAATATTTGTCAAAAAAATGGAAAAATCGCTATAATTGAATGGATAACCTATGACTAAAAGTGGAAAACATTGTGTCAAAAGGAGAGATTGCACGTTTTGTGCAATTTCTCCTTTTGTCACTGTTTTCAAAAAGCCGTCTGCTGAAGAGGCGTCAGAAAGTGTCTATATGAGGGAAAGGGATGAAGAAGATACAATACCTGAAAAACAGAGATTTTTTTTTTTATTGGTACAGAGTTGAAAACATTGTTGAAAAAGTGAATTTAGGGTATATTCTGTCTTTCCAAGATTATATCGGGTATAGAGCTATCTAAAATATTCTTGATAATACCCTATAAAAAGGAAATGTACAACATGTAGAAATTACTTATTACCTATACTCAAGTCGGCTGATTAAAACATAAGCGGTACTCTGAGAAAACCAGTCTTAGGGCATATGGGATGAGTGTAGACCCAGCGCAGGCAGTGCATCCATGCAGTCCAAATTGGACCTGTACTATTGGACAATCGGTCACAGATATTTTCATAATGCTTCTTATAAATGGACCGTGTGGAATGAATTACAGCATTTGGGACTTTTGCAAACAGCAAAGACTGATATAATCTTGTTCCTCTGTACAATCTGATGCTTGTCTTCTCTGGTCGACATCAAGTCCTACATGCATCCTTCATACCTTAATTCTGCAGCAGACGACTTTGAACAGTTTTTGTCAACAAATAGAAAATCTCTATAATTGAATGATAGTGGAAAACATTGTGGAAAAAGGAGAAATTGCACATGTTGTGCAATTTCTTCTTTTGTCACTATGTTTTCAAAAAGCTATTGTGCTGCAGAGGCGTCAGAAAGCGTCTATATGAGGGAAAGGGATAAATGAAAATATAATTATTGAATATGGTTGAAAATTTCTTGCAAATAGAAAAATTGCTCTTAATAAACAATTTCTCCTTTTTGCAACAATGTTTTCACGAATCATCTGCTGCAGATGCATCAAAATGTGTCTGCAAGTGGGAAAGGGTATACAGTTGCTCAATTCGTAATGTATGAAGTGACTTAATTAAATACTCGATTCACAAAAATGCTAGGGTTGGTTTTCATAGAGTATATGGCTCACATATTAAAAAATAAAAAAGTCCTGTCCCTGTTGTTGAAAACATTTTATAAAAAATGTGATGTTTTGAAAATATTGGAAAATAGCAGCGATAAACAGTTTGGGAAAATTTGTTCGAAAAGGAGAATTTTCTCATTAATTGCACTTTTTCCTTTTTTCACAAAGTTTCTTTTAAACAACAGGAGAAGAGAACAGGAGGAGTTGTCTATGTCAGGTCTGGGATTAACCCTTTCTCACATACAATAAATCTGCAACAGATAACCTTGAAAACATCAGGGGTGAAATTTAGGAAATCTCTCTTCTTGAAAGTAGAATGGAGTAGGAAACATTGTGGCAAACGGGAACATTGCTCATAAGGAGCAATTTCAATTTTTGCTATACTGTGTTCAAAAGTCCCCTGCTTCAAATATTTGAAAACAAGTCTGCATGTGGGAAAGGATAGCCTATAATAATTATATAAACCATAAAAGTAACAATGGAGATGGGGTATAAACACAGATACATGTATGTGGGGATTTCTGTATGATATATCGAATGAGGATAAGGGGTGTGTTTGTGTGTAATAGCAGCACTGGTGTTTCGGAAGATAGTTAAAACCCCAATACAGAGGACTAGATCAGGCAGTGTAAATAGTTCTTATATGATATCTCTATTAGCACTCATTAAAATCTATGTTGTGGATACTCAAAAGAATCGTCTCACTGAGACGATTCTTTTCGGTACCCACAACATAGGTTTTGGAGGTCAAATAAGGATTTTAGAGCATGAAAAACGCTCATTATCTAGAGCTCTGCTTATAGTCCAAAAAATGACTACCATGACATTGTACTCTCCATCGTTGAGGATTTGACTTATGTCAATTTTGGACCATTGGGGTATTGACACATGTATTCATTGATTCTACTTGTGGCCTAGACACGTCTTTTTTTAACAATGTCTCTATTATTACTGATTCAAGCGACAATACTGCAGCACACTACTTTAAAACATTTATAGCCAAAGATATTAAAAATCTGTTAATGAAGGTATAATTATTGAATAGAGTTTAAAATATTGTGGCAAAACGAGAAATTGCTTATAATGGGGAATTTCTGGGGTTTTTCACAATGTTTCAAAAACCCTATAGTGTTACCACACTCTAAAGAACATCTGACACTGTGACAATTCTTTCAAAATCAATGTATAAGTGCAATTACGGAATTTGTCAATTATCAAAAACTATTGTTCCAACAATATACATCTAACATGTACTAATGTGGCGAGATAAAATCATCAGGGTTTTGAAATTTTATAGGAGTTATCATTCTTCAATGATAGTTTAAAATTCCTTTGAAATCAATTTGAATATACTCATATATCCGCATTACATTAAACATGTTATAAATGCAGCTGTTGCTTTGAACTAAAATTTATTTTGTCATTGTTTTTGTTTACTGTTTGTTTATAAAGATGCCATTGCGCTATGTAAGTGTTGAATTTTACATTAGTTTAGCACTGGCTTTATTCAATTTTAACAAAGTTTAACAGTTATTGATTCTGGCTCAACTGTGCAGGAAGTGCAAGGTGAGCTATTGTGATCACATTTTGTCTGGTGTCCGGCCATTGTGTGGTGTGCGTCGTCAACAATTGCTCTTGTTTACACTCTACAGGCTACATTTTGCATATGATCTTCATGACAGTTTATCAGAACATTAATCTCTATCAAATCTTGGATAAGTTCCTCACTTGACCATATGAGGTCAAAACCTAGGTCACTCGGTCAAAGTGAAGGGAAACCTTGTTAAATACTCTGGAGGCCACATTTTCAACTTGATTCCAATATTTATAGGAAAAGAATATTTTCAACTGTATGTTAGTATTTAAGTATTATTTTGGCATGTTTTCAAATTTAAAAAAAAAAATAACTGTGTTTTTTAAAACTAGAAAATCAAGCAAGTTGTCTGTTGTGGCAATGAATTTTCATATTGTATCCAAGAAAATCTAATCCAATGACACAGCCTGTCAGGGACAACACATTATGTAATCATTTAGTTGACAGACACGCATTGTTTTAAACTTGTTGAAAGAAAGGGCCTTTAATCATTGACAATATGTTTAGAAGTGGTTGTTAGAAAATATAGTAATTTCCCTCTCCCCTGTACATTTATCCTCATGATAAAAAAAAAATCATGAGCTTACCTCATGATCCTGGGGGTGGGATTACTTAAGTCAAATCATGAGACTCGCGATTCAATCTGGAGCGTTGGTAAGCATGTTTGTAAACATTCTAGAGGCTGCAATTCTTGCTTCAGCTGCTTGAAATCTTTTCAAATTGTTTGTCTGAATGATATCTAGGTCAAGTTCGAATATGGGTTCAGAAACTAGGTCAGTAGTCCAAATTGAAGGGGAATCTTGTAAACACTGTAGAAGCCACATTTTTTGCATCAGCAGCCTCAAATTTTGTCAGAATCCAGACCAAGCTTGAATATGGGTTATGTCTGGTCGAAAAGTAGGTAATTAGGCCAAATTAATGGAAAATATTGTCAACACTGGAGGCCTCACTTTTGGTTTCAGAAGCTTCACATTTTGTCAAAATGTTTGTCTGAATTATGTCTAGGTAAAGTTTGAATATGGGTCATATTGGGTCAAAAACTAGGTCAATAAAGGAAAATATTCCGGAGGCAGCATTTTTATTTTGAGCAAGTTAAAACTTTGACAGAATGTTTGTCTTGATGATATCTAGTCCATGTAGGAATATAGGTCATAGCAGGTAAAACACATATAGATCACTAGGCCAAATGAAGACTTAATATGTTCTTAACTGAGTCTGGAGGTTGCATTTTGAATCTTTGTCAGAATAATTGTCTTGATGTGTTTTGCATTAGAAATCACATTGCATAATTCAGG